>OY759269.1:39657715-39747715 GCA_963662155.1 Lamellibrachia columna | reverse complement strand
TGGGAAGGGAACAGTGGGGTTGTGCCAGTAGTTCCGCTGGGGGAACAGTAGATGATAAAGTGGGGAAAGACACAAGAGATGCTAGGGAGAGCTCACCGCAGCCTGGGAGGAAGCTGAGATGAGGGAAGGTGACAGGTCGTAGGGAGACAGGACGTAAGGAGACGGGAAGGAAAGGAACGGGAGGGAAGACAACCGGAGTGAAGGAGAGGGGAGTAGGGGAGACAGGAGGGAAGGAGAAGGGAGTGGGGGAGACGGGAGGGAAAACAACCGGAGTGAAGGAGAGGGGAGTGGGAGAGACAAGAGCAAAGGAGTGGGAAGTGGGGGAGACAGGAGGGAAGGGGTCAGGACAGAATGTGATGGAGGGGATCGAACGGAAGAGTTATTCTGCAGCAGTGATAGAAGGGGTGAGGAAGAGAGCGAGGGTGTTTATGGGGGATTCGATAGTTAGGAAGACCGACAGAGTTTTAAAAAAGGGAGATGATGTGGTGGTCTGCTTGCCTGGAGCCAAAATACAGGCGATAACTGAGAGGGTAAAAAACATCGTAGGCTCGGGTAAGGGTGGATCTGTTTTAGTACACATAGGGACAAATAACGTAGAGAGGGAGGGTACAACTGCCTTAGTTAGGAAATATAGGCAGTTGGTCAGAACACTAAAACAGACGCGGGTTGAGCAGGTAATACTGTCAGGGATTTTACCTGTAATGGGCAGGAGGGGTCACAAATATCGAAATTGTCGGGGGATGGCAATTAACATGTTAGTCCAGAAGCTATGTAGGAAAGAGGAAGTTGGATTTATGGGGAAGTTTTGTTGGGAGGGCTGATATGTACATGAAGGATGGGCTTCATTTAAGTGGAAAGGGGGCGGCAGTATTCGCGGACAAACTTTCAGCAGCAGTAGATAGTGACTTGGGTACAATGACAAATATTTTTGGAAGTAAACATTCTTTAAACTAGAAGTGCAGGGGGGTTACCTAGAGGTGTCTCAAGCAGAACAAGAGGCCACTAGCACAGATAAACCAATATCAAATCATCCGAAAAACATCCCTGAAAAAGGTTATAGATGCGTATGTTTAAATGCAAGGAGCATAGTAAATAATAAAAACGAATTAAACATTACGGTAGAAGATATTGACCCTCACATAATTGGTATAACTGAATCATGGGCCAACATAGATATAACAGATGCTGAATTAGGACTGACAGGATATGTAATGTTTAGGAAAGATCGAATAGGAAGAAGGGGCGGGGGAGTTATTTTATATGTTAAAGAATCTATTCAGGCTTATGAAATAAAACTAGAAAGGGAAGCAGATTGCGATGAAGCTGTTTGGTGCAAAATTGTTTCAGGAAATTCAAAATTAACTATTGCATTAGTTTACCGAAGTCCAAACATAAACGAAGAGGACAACACAAAAATAAAAAACGCTATAAAGGAAGTTAGTAAAGGGGAATGTATCATAATGGGAGATTTTAACCATGGACACATACAATGGAATTCTCTAGAGAGCACAGGGATTGAGGACCAACAATTTCTATTTTTAATCCAGGATAGCTTTCTTACTCAGCACGTACTCGAACCAACCAGGGGAGAAAATGTATTAGATATAGTTTTGTCATCACAAAAAGAATTAGTGGACAATGTAAAACTATTTGAACCATTGGGTAATAGTGACCATAATCAAATACATTTTGACATCAATGTAAAATCAGAAAGTAAAAATAAGAAAACGTACAAGAGAAACTTCCGCAAAGGTAACTACAAAGATATGAGAAAATACTTAGCAAAGCTAGATTGGAATAACATGCTGATGAATAAGACCGCAATTGAATGTTGGAATATTCTATAATATGAAATTGAGAGTATCATCGATAAATTTGTTCCCTTCCAAAAACAAGGAAAACGGTGTAGAAAGAAACACTTGTCAAAAGAGGCTATTAGAAAAATAATGCTAAAACAAACTATGTGGAGGGTTTATAGGCGTACCAGAAAGGACGAAGACTATGCAAAATACAAAGAGGCACTTAATGCAGCTACAACTGAAATCAGACAATCTAAAAGAAGCTATGAGCAAAAACTAGCATGTAACATAAACAATGACAGCAAGAGTTTGTATGCATATGTCTGGAGTAAACAAAACGTACAAGACAAGGTTGGACCTCTAGAAGACAGTGCTGGAAATATAATATCACAGGGGTTTTTAATGGCGGAAGACCTAAATGGTTACTTCAGTTCAGTGTTTACCAAACAAGATATTAGTTCATTACCAGTTGCTGATACTAAATTTCAGGGGGCTAAATCTGATTACTTAGGTCCGTTAGTTGTAACTCCAGAATTGGTAGCTAAGAAAATAAAGGCAATGAAGGATAACAAATCACCGGGAGTGGATGGGATTTCTCCAAAGTTACTAATGGAAACAGTAGAACAAATCAGTATACCACTTGCAAGAGTATCCAACTTGTCATTAAAAGAGGGAGTTGTTCCGTTTGAATGGAAAGAAGCAAACATCATACCATTATTTAAAAAGGGTTCGAGAAACAAGTCAGAGAATTACAGACCAGTGAGTTTAACGTCTGTGATTTGTAAATTATTAGAAAGGTTAATTAAAGACCATATGGTGGACTTCCTCGTTAAGCATAAATTATTAAATTCATCTCAACATGGATTCCTTAAAGCGAGGTCATGCTTAACAAATATGTTATGTGTTTTTTGAAGAAATCACTAAGTAGATAGACGTGGGATCGCCAATAGATATTATCTACTTAGATTTTCAGAAAGCTTTTGACAAAGTGCCACATTAAAGATTACTACTTAAATTAAAAGCCCATGGTACCTGGGATAGCATAACTGACTGGATAGAACAATGGCTGACTGACAGAAGACAACGAGTTGTAGTAGATGGAGAAGTTTCAAATTGGAAATCGGTTTTGAGTGGGGTACCTCAAGGATCAGTATTAGGACTTATATTATTCTTAATTTATATCAATGACTTGGACGACAGTATAACAAGTAACGTACTGAAATTTGCGGATGACACAAAACTGTATAGAAAGGTTAATACTGATGGTGATAAACAACATTAACAAAACGATCTAGACAGATTAGTGAAATGGACTGAGAAATGGCAGATGTTGTTCAATTTTGGGAAATGTAAATGCCTACATACAGGACATAGGAACTTGAATGTAAACTATAAAATGGGAGATACTGTTCTGGTTACTACTGTAAAAGAAAAGGACTTAGGAGTTACAATAAGCGCTGATATGAAAGTTTCAGGGCAGTGTGGTATTGCAGCTTCAAAGGGTAATCAAATTCTTGGATTGATTAGAAGAAACATAACATACAAGGGAAAAAAGTTAATTATACCTCTTTATAAAGCAATAGTTAGACCTCATTTAGAATACTGTATATAAGCATGGAGACCATATCGTAAGAAGGATATAGATATTCTTGAACGCATACAAAGGAGAGCAACTAAAATGATTCCAGAACTGAGATACCTTAGTTATGAAGAACGCCTGAAAGAATGTGGTTTAACAACTCTAGAGACAAGGAGGTTAAGAGGAGATCAGATTGAAGTTTTTAAGATATTGAATGGGTATGAAAATATTGATAGAAATATGTTTTTCTCACTCAAGAAGGATAGCAGAACTAGAGGACATGAGGTAAAATTAGTAAAGGATCAATGTAGATTGGACATCAGGAAGCACTCGTTCTCACAGAGGACAATAAATGAATGGAACAAATTGTCTACAGATTATGTAACTGCTAGCAGCGTGAATATGTTTAAAAACAAGGTTGACATATATCTCAGGAGGGCGGGTTATAAGTAGAAGATGTTGGACTCTCGATAAGCCAATGGTTTCCTTGTCCACTTGCCATCTGGGCCTTTGGCTTGGATGGCAAATCTTGTTAAAGTAAGACATAAACCTATGTAGGACCCTTATGTTTCGAGGGAAGCCTCCAATATAAGCAAGTAAGACATAACGCTATGTAGGGCCCTTATGTTTCGAGGGAAGCCTTCAATATAAGCAAGTAAGACATAAACCTATGTAGGGCCCTTATGTTTCGAGGGAAGCCTTCAATATAAGCAAGTAAGCAAACAAAACATATACGGTATTACTTTTTAAAATGTCATCGTGCTATAAAAATCATAAATATTATTGTACTGTGATTAACAAACAATAACATATTATTAATTGTAACAGTTGATTTTAGAATGATTTTAACACTGCTTCAATTCAGAGTAGATATGATATAAGAACGAGTGGATCAGTTCTGACATACTGTATACTTGTTGTCCAGCTGCACGTCTACACGGCAGCGGAACTCTCCGGTGGCCCGTTCGACGGAGCCTTCAAAAGATGTCATCTGACGGCACCCGAACAACTCGTAGGTGGCGCCACTGTGTGTTCGTTCACGTGTCGCTGCACCGGCCAACCATGTGACTTCGTCTTCGTGCGCATCTTTGGAAACTTCGGACCAGTAAAGTCCCTGTGTGAAGTCGAACTGGAGCTGCTTTAATGCATATTGTTCTACACAAGTCTTCGTCATTTCACGTATTTATCAGACGGATAAACTAGAATAGTTGCATTAATGTGGTAGGTTGCTGTATTTCTAAAGTTGCAACACGACAAAGTCAACACCTAATGTATTCGTGAATGCGTAGTTTTTATTTATTTTTAAGACAATTGCGATATGTGAGTTGCGTGACACGTGGATGAAAGTGCGAACAAAACACATGATAACCGTTTGCAACTAATAAAACAATGCACTCTAAAATACGTGTCATCAAGCTTCACTTCTATCTAACAGTGCCATTAACAAAAATAACGTATTATGTTAGTCATCATATCGGACAATTTTAAACCGAGCACCCGCACGCACGTACGCCCGCACGCAGGCACGCACGCACGCACGCACGCACGCACCCACGTCGTCGACAATATTAATTTGTGTTTGGCACATTTCGATCAACATCTCAACACACGAAATATTATATTCACGATTTTTATTTATTTGAAAAAACATGTGGTGTTCTCACAAGTACAGGTTACTTTTTCGAAATACTGAAATAATAGTAAGAATTTTGAAAAAAAAATAGAAAGTGGACTTTGACATCACATACTTTAGAATATTTAAATACCACGTTTGTAAAAAAATTATCCGCATGCAAACTGTCCAGACTTGTTAACAAATATATGTCAATGCATTTAAATGCAAATGTTTAAATTTACTCAAATGTAAATGCTCAAGTTATTCTTCTGGTCAAGTGTGTTAGGTTCACATTCAAATACAAATGTTTTGGTGATGCATTTGTAAATTAATTTGATTTAATCTAAAATGCGTTGTTTCTATATTACATGTTTAAAATGTTTTGTTTATATATTGTTGTTGTTATATATATTTTAATATAGAAACTCATTATTAATTATTAGATGACCCTGTTCTGATGTCTTTTAAAAAGCGTTGCGTTTAAGGGAATTCCATGTTAATGTAGGAAAAGTAGTGAAATGAAAAATAGTTTGCATTTGCTCGTATGCACTACCCAGTTTGCATTTGGGTAGTGCACACGAGCGTATGCACTGGTACGTCCGCGTACTCGCTTGCGCGGCGTTGCTTGCTAAAATGGCGGATACACTGCTCCAAGGCTTACCTCGTCGCGCTGAACGGGTTTCCGCGTGAGTAACCTATCTTAGGAATATTTTGTATAAGATCTTTGGTTTTATTATCTTTTTTGATATGTAACGTGGCTGCAGTTTTTAATGATCACCAGGTTATTACCATAGTGTACACTACATACAACGTTGCGTTCCTTTTATAAACGTTCTCGTTATCCAGTCAGTAGCCATCAGGAAAAGGAATGATGACAGTATGCAGTCCTGTCTCACGCCTGTCTCTACATCGACTTTGCTGTTGTATTCCCGTCATGTAGGAATCTGAGGGTCATTCTGTTGTATTCCCGTCATGTAGGAATCTGAGGATCATTCCGTTGTATGTACTTATGATTATTGAGATGAACGTCTCCGGGATAAAATTATTGTAAACAGGAGAGTTCCATTCCATTGTGTAGACTGTGTTGATGTTTGGTCGGTATTGTAATCGTAAGTGTATGTAATACGTGTATGTAATACGAGTATGTAATACGAGTATGTAATACGTGTATGTAATACGTGTATGTAATACGAGTATGTAATACGAGTATGTAATACGTGTATGTAATACGTGTATGTAATACGTGTATGTAATACGTGTATGTAATACGAGTACTCGACGATTGCGTGCTGTTACAATTACTCCATCTCTAGTAGGCAGACACATATGCAAGTCTTAATACACATGCATCAAAACATGCATAAAAATAGCTGGATAAGACTGAACCTTAGACTGTTTGACATATTAGCCACACTGTGTGTAACGTTGATGAAGGATATGATTCAGAACTGTATATATCGTGAGAAGTGTGTTCCATTAACAAGGACTACGGTTGCTGTGTGTTAAATTGTATGACATGGGAGTATCTAAAATAGCCTATGTTTGGAGCTACGTCGTCAACAAACTGAATATTAAGTTGTTCAGTCGTTGGTTAGTTGTTTGAAGAAATGTTCATATACTTTGATTTTTTGAAATGTTCGCATCTGTTGGTCAGTGTATATATTCATAGGCGTTTGTTTGTTGAAGTGTCCACACACATTGGCTTGTTAAAATGTTCACATACGTTGGTTTGTTTGAAATGTTCACTATGTTGTTTTGTTGAAATGTTCACATATTTGGTGGTGTCTGTAGTGGTGGTGACTTCTAATAACAGAAACAAATAGTGCACAGTGCAAAATAAGTATTAAACTGTGAACAGTACAGACTTCTTAGCCGCCGAGCGTGTCAGCCATTAAATGACAACGTTATGTTGATACCGTTGACGTCAAGTTTCGCAACAACGGATATCGATCACGAATATGCAATATGTGAATTTAAGCAGACCTCTCTCTGACATTGTCCGCCAATAAAGGAAATGTGTGTGCATTCATCACTATTCCATTTCACCATCAATCACAAAGTGACGTCATTGTACAACATATCTCTAAAGGCCCGTTCACGCGAGCAATGCTATATTTATCAGATTTGTATCCGATTATATCGTACAAAACGGCGTTATACAAACAGCGACGAATCTAGACACTGCCAATGCAACCAATTAACTCGCGCCAATCACCACTTGAGCTTTGGTGAAAGGTATCGACGACTCTATCATATGTCGGTCACAGCAGTCGCTGATTCGTCACAGCTTCAAAACTCGCAATCGTAATCTCGCGAAGGTGTATCCACGAGCGAGTTTTGACTGATTGTGTCGTACGTCACAATCGGACAAAAATCGCTCGCGTAAATGGGCCTTTATTGTAACAAGTCTCATGAATATATACCTGCTGGTGACCTTACCGAATTATAAATGTTGCCACATGATTTGTAAGCAAAATGTTTCTAGCGAGTACATGCAATTGGGATGAGTTTATTGCGATTAGTTAGCTTAAGCTACCCTGAATCGATTCTAGGAAGTTTCGGCACGGACGATGGGCTTGAAATCTGACCACTGCCACTGTTGTTGACACGAAAATTGCCGGTCAGCCGGTCAGTGGCGTTAGCCGGCGTCGCGTCGGCGGCTTTCACGGGACGCACGATCAGCGCGAGGTCCTCGCGGCCGAACTGTCGTAGCGCCGCAATAAGCTGTTCCGCCTTGCCGTACTCCTCCCTCCGCCACGTTTGGAGCATACTGAAGGCTCGGTCGTCGTCGTTGCCCGTTGTATCAATGTCGATGAGATCCAAACGATTGTTGCTGGATATGCCAAACAGAAAGACATTCTTTTAAGTGACAGTGAATTGATTTACCAGGTTAAAATGGCTAAAAGAGCATAATGACAACTTCGCCAAAACATCATGTTTATTTTGGCAGATGGCATCGGCTTATCTGATTAGTTCACTTGTGTTGGATAGTTCCCATGCATCAGTCTCCTGCTTGTTAACTTGTGATAATGTAATTCTGTTTGAAGTCAATTATCGTTATGGCGATTTCATAGGTGCCGCCTCTTACGGTTTACCCGGATTTTCTTAAATAAAACGATCTTACTGGCGTTGGAAACATTCCTTACGTGTTGTTTTTTTTTTGCATTTTAGAGGTGTTTTTTATTATATGATACAGTCTGCGTTGACACGTGAATCATCAGCTCAAAACACGTCAGCAGAGCGACTCTCGCGAATATTTTTGCTGTGCGCTGTCAGCTGTCAGCTGTCAGCCAAAGTCTCGCGAGATCCAATAAATATATTCTCGTTTCAATGACGCAGCAAACCAACAGACGTAGAAAATCATAAGTGTCCGTTTGCGGTTTGACGGATTTATATGTTACCAATCTTATAGTTGTCCACAACTTGTTGTTGGCACATATGCGATTTCAATACGAACGAAACTAAGACGTTGTGTTAAAGTATTCGAAGACATGCCATATTCGGCGTAGGGCCTAAATGAGTGGGAACGTTTAATTCAGTGGCACCACACGGTGGACAGAAAACCAACCAAATGCTCGTCAATTTGAGTTTCCATTTCACATGTAGGGTAGCCCAATATGTCGGTTACACGATCGTCTTACCACATAATTTAAGTAGGGTTATTACAGGGAATTCAGCTTAACATCACTTCGGGCCAGAAAATTTTTATTATGCTAAGCGGCGAGTTTTCCAGAAAATCAATGATGTGGAATGTAACGTACATCAAACAATAATGGCTTAATTTTGTCCGTACAGAATTACTGAATGGTAGCTGCGAAATTTCGTAAAATGGGACAACTTTCCCTAAATAGGCATAATGTATCAAATTGTGTAATATTTTCTCGTGTTACCTCTACAATATATCGTGTTATCTAAAATACTGATTAATAGTCAAAATGCGTTGGACTTATCCAACAAAACATCTTATTTCATACTACAATATATCGTTTTGCGTGTATCTGATTCTTCTAAGCAGCGGACGTGAATCTGTTAGGTGGCGTATTTTAACACAGCGAGAATTGGGAGTGATTCCGTCCCAGCCAGTTTGATTCTACTAAACGGGCGGTTCCGTTATCACGGGTGATTCTGTTAAGAGAAGTCCACAGTAGCTGGTTGTGTTGTTTGTCAACTTAGGCGAATGTTCGGGATGTATATCTGTGCCGAAACCTCAGGTGTGTCCTGGTCTCGCGCTGGGAAATCAATTTGCAGGTATAAAACACCGACCATTTGTGTGTAATAATCGTTGTAATTCCCGTCATACCTGAGTCCGAGTAGAGAGCCGAGTTGGCGCCAGTCCGAACCCACTCGATCAGCCACGTACGTCAGTCGATCGTCACCAAGACTATCTGAAGATTAGGCAATTCATAAATATTAGTATATTTTCACGAATATGATTACATTTGCTAGCAATATGCTCTACTGCAATATAGGGGTGTAGTTACGATTCCTAATAGCACGCGCGTGCGATTACGACGGAATGATTTGTTTAAGTTATGACCCGGTCATCGCGTACAAAATGACGCGCTTTATGACGACGGAACTATTTGTTTACGGCATGACGCCGTCTTCGCGTACTGAATGACAGACGAACATTTGTGGGCATCCGTAGTTTCAAATATACATATCAAATACCAAACTATAAACAATAACTGTGACTAAGAAGTCAACATCACAGCCGGGAAGCTTTGAGTAGAATGGAGGAAACGGCGCCGAGAAGTGGCGCGTGCCCCAACCCTAAGACGCTGTCTGTTTCGCGGAACTCACGAGAATCACGAACTCCGAGAATCACGATTGTGATTCTCGGCTATGCTGCGTCCCACCCCTCTCATGCTGCGCCCCACCCCTCTCATGCTGCATCCCACCCCTCTTATGCTGCGTCCCACCCCTCTCATGCTGCATCCCACCCCTCTCATGCTGCATCCCACCCCTCTCACGCTGCATCCCACCCCTCTCATGCTGCGCCCCACCCCTCTCATGCTGCATCCCACCCTCTAATGCTGCGTCCCACCCCTCTCATGCTGCGTCCCACACTCTCATGCTGCGCTCCATCCCTCTCATGCTGCATCCCACCCCTCTCATGCTGCGCCCCACCCCTCTCATGCTCCATCCCACCCCTCTCATGCTCCATCCCACCCCTCTCATGCTGCGCCCCACCCCTCTCATGCTGCATCCCACCCCTCTCTTGCTGCATCTTACCCCTCTCACGCTGCATCCCACCCCCCCTCGTGCGGCATCCCACCCCTCTCATGCTGCATCCCACCCCTCTCATGCTGCATCCCACCTATCTCGTTCTGTATCCTACCTTTCTCATGCTGCATCCCACCCCTCTCATGCTGCTCCCCAACCCTCTCATGCTGCATCCCACCCCTCTCGTGCTGCGTCTCACCCCTCTCATTCTGCACCACACCCCTCTCGTGCTGCATCCCGCCCCTCTCATGCTGCATCCCACCCCTCGCATGCTGCGCCCCATCCCTGTCATGCTGCGTCCCACCCCTCTGATGCTGCATTTCACCCCTCTCATGCTGCGCCCACCCCTTTCATGCTGCGTCCCATCCCTCTCATGCTGCGCCCACCCCTTTCATGCTGCGCCCCACCCCTCTCATGCTGCGCCCCATCCCTGTCATGCTGCGTCCAACCCCTCTCATGCTGCATTTCACCCCTCTCATGCTGCGCCCACCCCTTTCATGCTGCGTCCCACCCCTCTCATGCTGCGCATTTAGGGTAATGTAACGTTATTGCGGACTAGATATTTTACCAAAATAAAAAACAGTTTCAAGCTTTAACTAAATTTGTCTTGCTAGTTTAGTATAACTGTTCACTGAAAAACTTGTTTCGTACCAACAACTTTCCGCTTCCGTTTTCGTTTCTTCTTTTTCACATCGGAAATAACTTGTTTCTGTTGATCGTCGGGTGCTGGCATTTCCGGTTTATTCTCTGCCAGGTCTCGCTCATCAGCAATCTCCTTTTAAAACAAACTGCAAATATTTCAAGTTCCTTCTTTTCTACAAACATGCACAGCGCGTCAACAGTGTGTTTGAGAATGTGGGTTACATCTACTTCACACTAATAACAGCAATAATTGCACTAAACCTTCACGAAGGAGAATTTTTTTTTTTAATTCACCCCGCTTTTACCCTTTCTACGAACAATCGAATTACCCTTTTTAGTTATTACGTACAATACTCGGCAGCGCTATACGAGTAATTACGAACAATTGTTGATAACGGCATGCGCCTTTTCTTCGATTGTTCAAAATGACGTAATACCTAGGGCACGGGGTTGTGGACATATTGACTGGCAGCACCAAGTTCCAAGGTATAGATTGATATTTCTGTGATGATGTTTTTAAATAGTGTTACCGTGACAGTCACTTACGAACTACAAAGTAATTCCCTCCGGAGGATGGACATTTTTGCTAGTAATAATAATAATAATAATAATAATAATAATAATAATTTATTCACCCATATCAGATTCAACAAGATTTGCCACCCAAGCCATAGGCCCAGATGGTAAGTGGACAAGGAAGCCATTGGCTTATCGTACTTCCTGATATCCAATCTAAATTAACCCTTTACTAATTTTACATCATATATTCTAGTTCAACTATGTTTCTTGAGTGAGAAAAACATATTTCTATCAATATTTTCATTCCCATTCAATATTTCAATTTGATCTCCTCTTAACCTCCTTGTCTCTAGAGTTGTTAAACCACATTCTTTCAGGCGTTCTTCATAACTAAGATCTCTCAGTTCTGGAATAATTTTAGTTGCTCTCCTCTGTATTCGTTCAATCGTATTTATATCCTTCTTACGATATGGTCTCCACGCTACATAACTAGCATTTACACACGCACGCACGCACGCACGCACGCACGCACGCACGCACGCACACACACACACACACACACACACACACACACACACCTATAAGCTCTATAACTAGATAAACTTATGTGTCAAAATACGCGCATGCGCAGATGCACCAAGCGGAAATATTTGATGCAGGAAAATTTTAGCCCGACACCGGATCATTTCCCATTGCCGTACAAAACAAATATTTGGCAGGCAAAACTCAAGATGATTTTTTTTATTACATTTGAGTAGCAATTGCAGTGATGCTTAAAAATTGCCACAACACACGTGTCTGATGGGTGTGATTGAATCGGTCGGACAGAACAACGGTGTGATGTGACAGATTGTATACTCACGTTGACAATAAAAGTTAGGCTAGTGAATCTGCTACCTTTGATTATCCAATCACTGTTGTCGTTACGGTTTTGCTCGGCTATGTGTGTCAAAGACATTAAGCAAAGGTTATCAAGTATATTTGATGTATGCGACCATCACGTCATGTATCACGGTTACTGATTGGATAATACGTGCATAATGACTTTAAGCCCGAGCGGCTTTTGTGTGCGGGTATTCGTCATTCAATAAGTGTACGTTTCACTAAAAACAACCTTTCTAACATTGGATTGCACCGATGAAATATGTCAGAGATTTAGAATTGAATCTCTTAACATATCAACGGTAACCGATTAATCAGCATAACGTTTCTGGTTCCTGTCCAATCAGATCGCGTGTCACAAACCTTCAGTTTGCGCGCCTCGGCGATGACGTGACGTACGATACGACGCGCCTGATCAATCGTCAACTGGGCGTTCATGTTCTTTGAGAAAAATCGCTGCAGATGAAGGAACATATTCAACTGAAATAACTCAGTTTAATCGGGCGAATTCAGGAAATATATTTGTGATAGGGCTAGAATAAGATTTCACAAGTCAAAATAGCTATCAACTAATGAAGCTTTGTCACCTCCCATAATTCAGATTGAATAACGTAGCACTCCATCTAGTGATTATGGTAGACACACTGGCGCCATCTAGTGATTATGGTAGACACACTGGCGCCATCTAGTGATTATGGTAGACACACTGGCGCCACCACCAACTTGGGCTAACGCAGGAGTTTGTGGTGGTCTGTGAGCATGCGCTGTCAGTGGTACATACAACAACTAAAAGACTAGTATATTTAATGTTAGTTAAATGGTTTTCTGATTAGTATTTTGTTTTACTATGTTGTGAATACGACTAGTTCTAGTTTAGTCCTACTTTCAAGTTTATAGAAGTTATATAACAAATAGTATGCTTATCAATTGTTCGTTAGTTTTAACAAGCTAACAAGTGTCGCTATTAAAATATACATGTTTCTTGATAGATACAGGTAAGGTATCCTTTTCCACAAATCTGGTAGCAATATTGATATTTTTAATAACGGTTTCATCGCACCACTAATTAATTCTGATCATGATCCCGAACAGGTTTCCCGACGGAAGTCATCTACCTGTAACACGGTCTACCTGTAACACGGTCTACCTGTAACACGGTCTACCTGTAACACACTCTACCTGTAACACGGTCTACCTGTAACATGGTCTACCTGTAACACGGTCTACCTGTAACACGGTCTACCTGTAACACGGTTATCTGACTCCTGAGACGCTGGTGCAGCAGCTCTCGTTTGTGCAGCTCCAACACTTTCATCCTCAGACGCAGTTTGTACTTGCCGAGCTTCTCGAGGTGTCTGGCGGTCAGGTCCTGGATGTGCTGGATCATGTCTGAGAGCTCCTTGTCGTGTTTGGTTGAGAGCTCCTGCGATGGGCCCCAATAGTTGTCACTCATGACAAGGTTGTTTTTCGCGTGTGTTCATTATGATGAATTATGGTCATGTTTAACACAAATTACCAATGATTGGAAATTCAATATATTACGTAAATACAATGTTCAATTAAAATTCTGTTTATTTCCTTGTAGCTTAAATAGATGAGTTCTTCAACAAAGCCATACCTATCATGTATCGATTTCACGCCATTAAGTAATATGTAATATTCTAATCAAGAAAACACAATTAGAATTGCAATGCATACTTACAAATATTCAAAGTCTGATTGTTTTTTATAGTTAAATAATTTTATATATTAAGAACTATATGTATTCTAGCACTTGACAGACCAAATGGGCTTAAATCAACAATTTTTTTTATAATATTTGACAGTTATATATCTAAATAATGTTTCTACTCGAATACCATGGCTACGTTGCATGTTGAACGGTTAGGTCAATATTTCATAAACATATAACTGTAAAATTAGTTATATTAAAAAACAACTGTTGTTCATTAAAACACATTTGGACGATCAAGATATTAGAACAAATCTGGTTTGTATTTGGTTTGTATTTGGTTTGTATCTGGTTTGTATCTGGTTTGTATCATGCAACACTATTTTACGACAACACCGTCAGATTGTGCGCCTTTAATAGTTGACTTGTCGACCATTAAAAAGCAAACATCAAAACGATTCATACAAACCTTCACGTGTCGGGTCTGCTGTATCCGTCTGTGATCCAGCAGCGTCTGTATTTGCATTACCAAGATGTCTTCCAACTTCAGGTCGTCTTCAACCGGTTCTTCTTTCCCCGCTAATATTTGAAAGTTCCGCCGTTGTTTCTCCATTCCTTTCACTTCCGCTTCCGCATCTTCCAGTTCCTTCTGTAAAATCCGACGGTGATTCTTTATTTCGCGAAGCCGTTGTTTCAAATCTTTGACCGGTGATTTGTTCGAGTACCTTTGTAAAGTTCGCTCCTCTACGTCCATTAGCTCAAGTGTTCGCTGAATACCGAAAACCCTATTAACGAAGACATTCTGTCGTACCGTCACGATTCGCAATCGCGCATGCGCATCAAGTTTCTCCACTACTCCCGGTTCCGCCTGTACACGGTCACACTCCTCGCGAGGAGGACGCTGAGTTTGCGTTTTTGCTCCAGCCTTTTGTTTTTCTTCTGATATAAATGCCACCAATGACTCCTGCTGCCATCGAAAGTAGCGCAAACGTCGAAGTTCCGCGTTTGCTTCGTCTTCCTTGTAGTCTTTCTTTCGTAGCTGCGATCTCAGCTCACCAATCAACACTTCCAGCTCGTTGACTGTCGTTTTCAGCGCGTCGTTCTGTTCGCTCAGTGCTGCGTTCTCCTTTTTCATGTTGCCAATGTTGTCTCGCTGCGCCGCCTGGTGGCGTTCTAGCTGCGTGTTACGTTCTGCGCTGATGCGGGTCGCCATGTCGATTTTACCTATGGATATAGAAAAGTGGATTTAGAACTAAAAATCATACATCAAATTAAACAGCTAAAAATAAAGTGCAATTAATTTAAGGGTATTACAACTAAAACGTTCACGTGCTGGGTCATAATTAGATGTTGATCGTATATAACCCCAAGATCACGGACAGAGGATGATCATAGTTGTTGTTCTCCGACCGAAACAGCTATATTTGGCAACGATTTCAATCCATGTTTGGATGTGAACAAGATCATTTCCGTCTTCTCAATTTGAGCATGTTTTGCGTAAGCCAAGTACGAACATACTTGATACAGTCGTTCAAACGGGCGACTGCTGTTGATCGCTCTTTGGAGTCGTTGTTCATGAATGAGACGTATAACTGAGTGTCATCAGCATAAAAGTACACATTTAGTTGATGCTGCCTGATGACGTCTCCAAGTGGCTGTGTATATAGCGAGTACAGTTTCGGGCCTAGCACTGATCCTTGTGGGATGCCATACTCAAAAAAGACATCGACCGAGGAGGCATCACCAACGATGACGTAGTGATAATGGTTTCGCTCTCGTAAGTAAGATGCCACCCATTTCATGGCATCACCGGAGATGCCATGCGTGTGTTCGAGACGCTCGATAACCATGGAGTGATCGATAGTGTCGAACGCCGCCGAGAGATCTAAAAGAACAAGTGCAGCATCTCGTCCATTGTCAAGTGTTTGGAGGATGTCGCTTTGTATTTTGATGAGTGCCGTTTCAGTTTAGTATGTCAGGATCAAGAGATGGTTTCTTTAGGCGTAGTCTAATGTGTGCACGCTTCAGATCGACAGGCATGTGTGATGTTTCGTAAGACCTATTCACAGTAGCAACTACTATCGGTGCTAGTTCACGGGTGTATGATTTAAGCAGCCAAGTTGGAATAGGATCTAGGTTGCAAGACTTGTCGGGCGAAGATTCGATGATGCCTATGATTTCTTCGTTCGTCGTCGGGGCAAACCGTCCAATGGCGTCACGAGACCCGGAGTGTCATCGGGACACAGAGAGTCGCGAATCGTTGGTATCTTTGTAGTGAAAACAATATGAAAAGTCACTAGAGAGTTGAACGTCTGACGTGTGGCTGGGCAACAGGCAGCCTCTGTTGTTTCCCATCAGTGTGTTCACAGTCCGAAACATCGCCTTAGTGTCGCGTCGACACTGCTCGATTTGACTCTCATAGTACTCGGTTTTGGCGGTACGTAATGACTTGTTGACTATGACGTAAAAGTCCCGATACAGCTAGTGGTGCACCTTTAGTTTCGTTGAGCGCCAGCGACGTTCCAGCTTCCGACGTTTGTGCTTGCCATCACGAAGTTTGCTAGAGTGTGGTCGAACTGTGATTGTTCGATTCAACAGTGGCACTTGCAGATTGATGATATGATCCAACGAACTGTTATATTTGGTTATTAGCTCATGGAGAGGTGCCTCAACGTCGAGTAGGTTATTGTTTTGACGGATGCATTCTTTGAATGAGTTAACATTGATAGCATGTAACTTTCGAAATGTCACGATCTTTCGATTCGAAGTTCTTTATAGTTCGATGGGGCTCAGATGAGGCGAATAAGGCATCCACGGCATGACCGCGACAGAGCTGGTGGGTTCACGGAAGATGAGGCGAATGAGGCATCCACGGCATGACCGCGACAGAGCCGGTGGGTTCACGGAAGATGAGGTGAATAAGGCATCCACGGCATGACCGCGACAGGGCTGGTGGGTTCACGGAAGATGAGGCGAATAAGGCATCCACGGCATGACCGCGACAGAGCTGGTGGGTTCACGGAAGATGAGGCGAATAAGGCATCCACGGCATGACCGCGACAGAGCCGGTGGGTTCACGGAAGATAAGGCGAATAAGGCATCCACGGCATGACCGCGACAGGGCTGGTGGGTTCACGGAAGATGAGGCGAATAAGGCATCCACGGCATGACCGCGACAGAGCTGGTGGGTTCATGGAAGATGAGGCGAATAAGGCATCCACGGCATGACCGCGACAGAGCCGGTGGGTTCACGGAAGATGAGGCGAATAAGGCATCCACGGCATGACCGCGACAGAGCTGTTGGTTCACGGAAGATGAGGCGAATAAGGCATCCACGGCATGACCGCGACAGAGCTGGTGGGTTCACGGAAAATGAGGCGAATAAGGCATCCACGGCATGACCGCGACAGAACCGGTGGGTTCACGGAAGATGAGGCGAATAAGGCATCCACGTCATGAAAGCGACAGAGCCGGTGGGTTCACTGAAGATGAGGCGAATATGGCATCCACGGCATGACCGCGACAGGGCTGGTGGGTTCACGGAAGATGAGGCGAATAAGGCATCCACGGCATGACCGCGACAGAGCCGGTGGGTCCACGGAAGATGAGGCGAATAAGGCATCCACGGCATGACCGCGACAGCGCCGGTGGGTTCACGGAAGATGAGGCGAATAAGGCATCCACGGCATGACCGCGACAGAGCCGGTGCGATCACGGAAGATGAGGCGAATAAGGCATCCACGGCATGACCGCGACAGAGCCGGTGGGTTCACGGAAGATGAGGCAAATAAGGCATCCACGGCATGACCGCGACAGCGCCGGTGGGTTCACCGAAGATGAGGCGAATAAGGCATCCTCGGCATGACCGCGACAGAGCTGGTGGGTTCACGGAAGATGAGGCGAATAAGGCATCCACGGCATGACCGCGACAGAGCTGGTGGGTTCACCGAAGATGAGGCGAATAAGGCATCCACGGCATGACCGCGACAGCGCTGGTGGGTTCACCGAAGATGAGGCGAATAAGGCATCCACGGCATGACCGCGACAGAGCCGGTGGGTTCACGGAAGATGAGGCGAATAAGGCATCCACGGCATGACCACGACAGAGCCAGTGGGTTCACCGAAGATTAGGCGAATAAGGCATCCACGGCATGACCGCGACAGCGCCGGTGGGTTCACGGAAGATGAGGTGAATAAGGCATCCACGGCATGACCGCGACAGAGCTGGTGGGTTCACGGAAGATGAGGCGAATAAGGCATCCACGGCATGACCGCGACAGAGCTGGTGGGTTCACGGAAGATGAGGCGAATAAGGCATCCACGGCATGACCGCGACAGAGCTGGTGGGTTCACGGAAGATGAGGCGAATAAGGCATCCACGGCATGACCGCGACAGAGCCGGTGGGTTCACGGAAGATGAGGCGAATAAGGCATCCACGGCATGACCGCGACAGAGCCGGTGGGTTCACGGAAGATGAGGCGAATAAGGCATCCACGTCATGAAAGAGACAGAGCCGGTGGGTTCACGGAAGATGAGGCGAATATGGCATCCACGGCATGAACGCGACAGGGCTGGTGGGTTCATGGAAGATGAGGCGAATAAGGCATCCACGGCATGACCGCGACAGCGCCGGTGGGTTCACGGAAGATGAGGCGAATAAGGCATCCACGGCATGACCGCGACAGAGCCGGTGGGTTCACGGAAGATGAGGCGAATAAGGCATCCACGGCATGACCGCGACAGAGCCGGTGGGTTCACGGAAGATGAGGCGAATAAGGCATCCACGGCATGACCGCGACAGAGCCGGTGGGTTCACGGAAGATGAGGCGAATAAGGCATCCACGGCATGACCGCAACAGAGCCGGTGGGTTCACGGAAGATGAGGCGAATAAGGCATCCACGACATGACCGCGACAGCGCCGGTGGGTTCACGGAAGATGAGGCGAATAAGGCATCCACGGCATGACCGCGACAGAGCCGGTGGGTTCACGGAAGATGCTGCTGGCACCACACTAATCTGTTTCTGGGGTAGACATGTCTGAGGACCGGGCCCCTGTATTGTCTCCTTGCAGCCAGACCCCTGTATGGTCTCCTTGCAGCCAGACCCCTGTATGGTCTCCTTGCAGCCAGACCCCTGTACGGTCTCCTTGCAGCCAGACCCCTGTATGGTCTCCTTGCAGCCAGACCCCTGTATGGTCTCCTTGCAGCCAGACCACTGTACGGTCTCCTTGCAGCCAGACCCCTGTATGGTCTCCTTGCAGCCAGACCCCTATATGGTCTCCTTGCAGCCAGACCCCTGTACGGTCTCCTTGCAGCCAGACCCCTGTATGGTCTCCTTGCAGCCTGACCCCTGTATGGTCTCCTTGCAGCCAGACCCCTGTATGGTCTCCTTGCAGCCAAACCCCTGTATGGTCTCCTTGAAGCCAGACCCCTGTATTGTCTCCTTGCAGCCAGACCCCTGTATGGTCTCCTTGCAGCCAGACCCCTGTACGGTCTCCTTGCAGCCAGACCCCTGTATGGTCTCCTTGCAGCCAGACCCCTGTAAGGTCTCCTTGCAGCCAGACCCCTGTATGGTCTCCTTGCAGCCAGACCCCTGTACGGTCTCCTTGCAGCCAGACCCCTGTATGGTCTCCTTGCAGCCAGACCCCTGTATGGTCTCCTTGCAGCCAGACCCCTGTATGGTCTCCTTGCAGCCAGACCCCTATATGGTCTCCTTGCAGCCAGACCCCTGTATGGTCTCCTTGCAGCCAGACCCCTGTATGGTCTCCTTGCAGCCAGACCCCTGTATGGTCTCCTTGCAGCCAGACCCCTGTATGGTCTCCTTGCAGCCAGACCCCTGTATGGTCTCCTTGCAGCCAGACCCCTGTATGGTCTCCTTGCAGCCAGACCACTGTACGGTCTCCTTGCAGCCAGACCCCTGTATGGTCTCCTTGCAGCCAGACCCCTATATGGTCTCCTTGCAGCCAGACCCCTGTACGGTCTCCTTGCAGCCAGACCCCTGTACGGTCTCCTTGCAGCCAGACCCCTGTATGGTCTCCTTGCAGCCAGACCCCTGTATGGTCTCCTTGCAGCCAGACCCCTGTATGGTCTCCTTGCAGCCAGACCCCTATATGGTCTCCTTGCAGCCAGACCCCTGTATGGTCTCCTTGCAGCCAGACCCCTGTATGGTCTCCTTGCAGCTAAACCCCTGTATGGTCTCCTTGCAGCCAGGTAACTATTGCGAAGTCTCCTTCAAACAGTTGACAATGTTTGACGACCCGGCGTTACAGCAGCTGTGCGGCTTGCGGTACGATACCTGTCCCTAATGATGATTAGTCGATCTTGCCAATGCTCACTGCAAGTCGTTGTACCGGTTGGCTGAACTTAATACTGCTTGATGAAAGCAGCCATGGCGACTAGAGCCGAGAGCGCGGTTGCGTTCCTCACTTGATAGGCGCGGATTTTTGATTCTTAGATAAAGTTCTAGGGTGGACTTTTTATTGGCTTTACCAAGTCTACACATAGCGCCCCACGGTTTGTGACTAATTAACTATCACGAAAATTATTAACACATAGCCATCAACAAACCAACTGATGCGTGTCGTGGTCACGCATGACTGATCATGTGGTTGCAGAGAACCTACATCAAAAATCCATGCAACGAATCCACCCACATATTGCTATCATATGCGTAAAATAAAAGTGTATGTTTCTTTTCCCCCCTGCACTTCTAGTTTAAACAATGTTTACTACCAAAACTATTTGTCATTGTACCCATGCCACTATATACTGCTGCTGAAAGTTCGTCCGCGAATACTGCTGCCCCCTTTCCACTTAGATGAAGCCCATCCTTCATGTACATATCAGCCCTCCCAACAAAACTTCCCCATAAATCCACAAATCCAACTTCCTCTTCCCTACATAGTTTCTGGACTAACATGTTAATTGCCATCCCCGACAATTTCGATATTTGTGACCCCTCCTGCCCATTACAGGTAAAATCCCTGACAGTATTACCTGCTCAACCCGCGTCTGTTTTAGTGTTCTGACCAACTGCCTATATTTCCTAACTATGGCAGTTGTACCCTCCCTCTCTACGTTATTTGTCCCTACGTGTACTAAAACAGATCCACTCTTACCCGAGCTTACGATGCTTTCTACACTCTCAGTTATCGCCTCTATTTTAGCCCCAGGCAAGCAGACCACCACATCATCTCTCTTGTTTAAGACTATGTCGGTCTTCCTAACTATCGAATCCCCCACAAACACCCTCGCTCTCTTCCTCACCCCCTCTATCACTGCTGCAGAATACCTCTTCCGTTCGATCCCTTCCATCACATTCTGTCCTGACCCCTTCCCTCCCGTCTCCTTCGCTCCTGTCTCCCCCACTTCCCTCTCCTTCACTCTTGTCTCCCCCACTCCCCTCTCCTTCACTCCGGTTGTTTTCCCTCCCGTCTCCCCCACTCCCTTCTCCTTCCCTCCTGTTTCCCCGTCTCCCCTCTCCTTCACTCCGGTTGTTTTCCCTCCCGTTCCTTTCCTTTCCGTTTCCTTACGTCCTGTCTCCCTACGACCTGTCACCTTCCCTTCTCTCAGCTTCCTCCCAGGCTGAGGTGCGCTCTCCCTAACATCTCTCTTGTCTTTCCCCACTTTATCATCTACTGTTCCCCCACCTGAACTACTGGCACAACCCTCCTGTTCCCTTCCCACCATTGCCACAACGAGCAGCCTTCAAACGAGCAGCTCTTCTAACTCCACCTATAGTTCCTTCATCTTCGTACATCCCCTACACTCAAAACTAAAACTATCTGCCTGGACCTCAGCCCAGGACTTCTCGCACCCAGACTTGACGAAGTCCACCCAGTTACTGCAACTGCCACAAATTAAGTGCCTTGTGGCCTTTAACTGCCGTTTGCACGGCGCCATCATACAATTTAGTTTTAATTAGTTTGCTACGTTAGCCTTGAATAGGGCTGTTTTTGTGTTCAAAAGAACACTTTAGGCTAATATACTTGCTAACTATGTCTTCTATTAAGCTCGCATGAGCAAAAAAAAAGCCTGCCACCTAGCGAATACGGAGAACACTGTGTAAGCAAACAAACTCCCTTTTATCACTCGTTGAGTTTGAATCCGGGAAAAAATATTACCTCTGACTCTGTTAACAAAAACGGTTTCTTAATATATTATCGTCCAAGTCGTTGATATATATATATATATATATATATATATATATATATATATATATATATATATATATATATATATATATATATATATATATATATATATATATATATATATATATATATGTATATATATATATATATATGTATATATATATATGTCTATGTATATATATATATATATATATATATATATATATATATATATATATATATATATATATATATATTAAGAATAATAAAGGTCCTAATACTGATCCTTGTGGTATCCCACTCAAAACTGATTTCCAGTTTGAAACCTCCCCATCTACTACAACATGCTGTCTTCTGTTAGTTAGCCATTGCTCTATCCTAGTCGATTATGCCACCCCCGATATCATGGGCTTTTATCTTAAGTATTAATCTTTGAAGTGATTCTTTGTCAAAAGCTTTCTGAAAATCTAAGTATATAATATCTACTGGTAATTCCTTGACTAACCACTTAGTGATTTCTTCAAAAAAACATAACATATTTGTTAAGCATTACCTCGCTTTTAGGAATCCATGTTGAGATGGATTTAATAATTTATGCCTTAATATGCTGGTCATGGTTGACTTAACCGCTGCATTTGACACAACGCCTGTGCCGTTTGGCGTCCCGCAAGGCTCTGTACTCGGGCCGTTGCTATTTACTGCATACATCTCACCGCTCGGCGACATCATCAAGAAATTCGGCTTGGACTACCACCAAGCACACGACGCGCAACTTTATGTTTCGTTTTGTCCCGGTGTCCCGATGTTTTGGTGTTCGGCACAAAACATACGTTGCCACTGATGAAGAACATCTGCATAACATTTGGCAAAACAACTTTGAAATTATTATTCTAACGTTTGTAGCCTTGATGTTGTACTCGATTCACCCCTCGGCATGACAAACCACATAAGTGCCATCTGCCGAACAGCCTACATGCACCTCCATAATATTAGTCGTATCCGGCGATACCTTACAATAGATGCGACCAAATTAATAGTCAACGCTTTTGTCATATCTAGATTAGATTACGGGAATGTGCTGCTTGCTGGCCTACCACGTGAACACTTGAATAAACTTCAACGCATCCAAAATATAGCGGCCAGAATTATCACTTTCACACCTCGTCATATAACTCCAATTCTTTCAGAATTGCATATGCCACCTGTCGAATCGAAGATCCTTCTACGTGTGTCCCGGTGTCTAGACGGCACGGCACCGCTGTATATCGAGAATATGTTGAAGCGACAATGCTCTACAGGGCGTATACGTTCGTCCCAACAACATACGCTAGAGGTACCACGAACAGAACGTGTCAGTTTTGAGGACCGGTCCTTCAAAGTGATTGGACCTCGACTTTGGAATTCGCTGCCAATTGCCATAAAGTGCAGCCGAAACCTAACGCTGTTCAAACAGTCACTTAACTATATAATTGATTTGTCTCTCACCTGTTCAACTGTACTAGATACACATAGGGTAATGACCGCGACCAAACAATGCTGCTAAAACTGCTATGTCTGCAGTCGACCGTGGCTGCGTTGATGTTCTGGTCATGCTTGACTTAACCGCTGCATTTAGAACCATTGATTACGTCATTCAGTTGTGCAGCCTGACTCACAGTTATATTCACTTGGGTATTGACCGTGACCGAAACAGTGCTTATCTAGCACGCACTGTCTTCTATTGTTGTTTGCCAGCAGGGGCTCTAGTATGATGTGCTGAGGATTAACATACAAGCTGACATTGCAAATGGCTACAATTTAGATGCTTAGGAATGCGCTGTAAATTATTCAGAAGCATGACTTTAATTTATGTACAAGAACTGTCTTCCATTTTCCATCATTACTACCGACCGGCAGCTGGAAATTTCACACATGTGACACCATACTGTTTTTGCCTACAACCTCTTTTACAACACCCAGTCCAAAACATGCAACAGCCGTTGTTTTGACAAGACAGTATTACACTCGATTCTCCGCTTACATTTTGTCACAAAAAAAGTCACCCGTGTTTGCTCCACCATGATGTGTCAACTGTCTACAAGTTTGTTTAAATTGTCTACAAGTTTGTTTAAGCTGGTGTGTGTCCACTGTCAAAAAGTTTGTTTAAGCTGGAGTGTGTCCACTGTCTACAAGTTTGTTTAAGCTGATGTGTGTCCATTGTCTACAAATTGATGTGTGTCCAATGTGTACAAATTTGTTTAAGCTGGTGTGTGTCCACTGTCTACAAGTTTGTTTAAGTTGGTGTTTGTCCACTGTCTACAAGTTTGTTTAAGCTGATGTGTCCCCAATGTCTACATGTTGGTTTAAGCTCACTGTTGTCCACTGTCTACATGTTTGTTTAAGCTGGTGTGTGTCCACTGTCTACACGTTTGTTTAACCTGGTGTGTGTCCACTTTCTACAAGTTTGTTTAAGCTGACGGGTGTCCACTGTCTACATGTTTGTTTAAGCTGATGTGTGTCCACTGTCTACAGGTTTGTTAAACTGGTGTGTGTCCACTGTCTACACG
Source organism: Lamellibrachia columna (assembly GCA_963662155.1). NCBI lineage: Eukaryota > Metazoa > Annelida > Polychaeta > Sabellida > Siboglinidae > Lamellibrachia > Lamellibrachia columna. The sequence continues at coordinate 39,723,102 of OY759269.1, read as the reverse complement.
TATGTTTAAGCTTGTGTGTGTCCACTGCCTACAGGTTTGTTTTACGTGATGTGTGTCCACTGTGTACAGGTTTGTTTAAGGTGATGTGTGTCCAATGTCTACATGTTTGTTTAAGCTGATGTGTGTCCACAGTCTACAGGTTTGTTTAAGCTGGTGAGTGTCCACTGTCAACACGTATGTTTAAGCTGGTGTGTGTCCACTGTCTACATGTTTGTTTAAGCTGATGTATGTCCACTGTCTACAAATTTGTTTAAGCAGATGTGTGTCCACTGACTACAAGTTTGTTTAAGCTGGTGTGTGTTCACTGTCTACAGGTTTGTTTAAGCTTATATGTGTCCACTGTCTCCAAGCTTGTATAAGTTGATGTGTGTCCACTGTCTACAGGTTTGCTTAAGATTGTGTGTGTCCTCTGTCTGCAAGTTTGTTTAAGCTGGTGTGTGTCCACTGTCTACAGGTTTGTTTCAGCTGATGTGTGTCCACTGTCTGCTGGTTTGTTTTATCTGGTTTGTTTTATCTGGTTTGTGTCAACTCTCTACAAGTTTGTTTAAGGAGGTTTGTGTCCTCTGTCTACAACTTTGTTTAAGCTTGTGTTTGTGGAAACACTCTCTACAGGTTTGTTTAAGCAGGTGTGTGTCCACTGTCTACACCCTTGTTTAAGCTGGTTTGAGTCCATGCTCTACATGTTTGTTTAAGCTGGTGTGTGTCCACTGTCTACAAGTTTGTTTAAGCTTGTTAAGCTTGGGTGTGTCCAATGTCTACAGTTTTGTTTAAGCTGATGTGTGTCCACTGTCTATATGTTTGTTTTAGCTGAGGTGTGTCCACTGTCTACAAGTTTGCTTAAGCTTGTGTGTATCCACTGTCTACAAGTTTGTTTAAGCTTGGGTGTGTCCACTGTCTACAGTTTGTTTAAGCTGATGCATGTCCACTGTCTACAGGTTTGTTTAAGCACTGTGTCCACTGTCTACAGGTTTTTTTCAGCTGGTTTGTGTCAACTGTCTACAAGTTTGTTTAAGCTGGTGTGTGTCCACTGTCTACAGGTTTGTTTAAGCTAGTGTGTGTCCACTGTCTACAAGTTTATTTAAATTGTCTACATGTTTATTTAAGTTGGCTTGTGTCCACTGTCTACAAGTTTGTTTAAGCTGGTGTGTGTCCACTGTCTACAAGTTTGTTAAAGCTGATGTGTGTCCAATGTGTACAAGTTTGTTTAAGCTGGTGTGTGTCGACTGTCTACAAGTTTGTTTAAGTTGGTGTTTGTCCACTGTCTAAAAGTTTGTTTAAGCTGATGTGTGTCCACTGTCTACATGTTTGTTTAAGCTGACGGGTGTGCACAGTCTACATGTTTGTTTACGCTGGTGTGTGTCCACTGTCTACAGGTTTGTTTAAGGTGATGTGTGTCCACTGTCTACAGGTTTGTTTAAGCTTATGTGTATCCATTGTGTACAAGTTGGTTTAAGCTGATGTGTGTCCACTGTCTACAGGTTTGTTTAAGGAAGTGCGTGTCCACTGTCTACAGGTTTGTTTAAGGAAGTGCGTGTCCACTGTCTACAAGTTTGTTTAAGCTTGTGTGTGTGAGCACACACCAGCTTATGTGTCCACTGTCTACATGTTTGTTTCAGCTGATGTGTGTCCACTGTCTGCAGGTTTGTTTAAGCTGGTGTGTGTCCATTGTATACAAATTTGTTTAAGCTGATGTGTGTCCAATGTCTACATGTTTGCTTAAGCTGGTGTGTGTAAACTGTCTACAGGTTTGTTGAAGCTGATGTGTGTCCACTGACTACAAGTTTGTTTAAGCTGGTGTGTGTTCACTGTCTACAGGTTTGTTTAAGCTTATATGTGTCCACTGTCTCCAAGCTTGTATAAGTTGATGTGTGTCCACTGTCTACAGGTTTGCTTAAGATTGTGTGTGTCCTCTCTCTGCAAGTTTGTTTAAGCTGGTGTGTGTCCACTGTCTACAGGTTTGTTTCAGCTGATGTGTGTCCACTGTCTGCTGGTTCGTTTTATCTGGTTTGTTTTATCTGGTTTGTGTCAACTCTCTACAAGTTTGTTTAAGGAGGTTTGTGTCCTCTGTCTACAACTTTGTTTAAGCTTGTGTTTGTGGAAACACTCTCTACAGGTTTGTTTAAGCAGGTGTGTGTCCACTGTCTACACCCTTGTTTAAGCTGGTTTGAGTCCATGCTCTACATGTTTGTTTAAGCTGGTGTGTGCCACTGTCTACAAGTTTGTTTAAGCTTGTTAAGCTTGGGTGTGTCCACTGTCTACAGTTTTGTTTAAGCTGATGTGTGTCCACTGTCTATATGTTTGTTTTAGCTGAGGTGTGTCCACTGTCTACAAGTTTGCTTAAGCTTGTGTGTATCCACTGTCTACAAGTTTGTTTAAGCTTGGGTGTGTCCACTGTCTACAGGTTTGTTTAAGCTGATGCATGTCCACTGTCTACAGGTTTGTTTAAGCAGTGTGTCCACTGTCTACAGGTTTGTTTCAGCTGGTTTGTGTCAACTGTCTACAAGTTTGTTTAAGCTGGTGTGTGTCCACTGTCTACAGGTTTGTTTAAGCTAGTGTGTGTCCACTGTCTACAAGTTTATTTAAATTGTCTACATGTTTATTTAAGCTGGCTTGTGTCCACTGTCTACAAGTTTGTTTAAGCTGGTGTGTGTCCACTGTCTACAAGTTTGTTAAAGCTGATGTGTGTCCAATGTGTACAAGTTTGTTTAAGCTTGTGTGTGTCGACTGTCTACAAGTTTGTTTAAGTTGGTGTTTGTCCACTGTCTACAAGTTTGTTTAAGCTGATGTGTGTCCACTGTCTACATGTTTGTTTAAGCTGACGGGTGTGCACAGTCTACATGTTTGTTTACGCTTGTGTGTGTCCACTGTCTACAGGTTTGTTTAAGGTGATGTGTGTCCACTGTCTACAGGTTTGTTTAAGCTTATGTGTATCCTTTGTGTACAAGTTTGTTTAAGCTGATGTGTGTCCACTGTCTACAGGTTTGTTTAAGGAAGTGCGTGTCCACTGTCTACAGGTTTGTTTAAGGAAGTGCGTGTCCACTGTCTACAAGTTTGTTTAAGCCTGTGTGTGTGAGCACACACCAGCTTATGTGTCCACTGTCTACATGTTTGTTTCAGCTGATGTGTGTCCACTGTCTACAGGTTTGTTTAAGCTGGTGTGTGTCCATTGTATACAAATTTGTTTAAGCTGATGTGTGTCAACTGTCTACAAGTTTGTTTAAGCTGGTGTGTGTCCACTGTCTATAAGTTTGTTTAAGCTTGTGTGTGTCCACTGTCTACAAGTTTGTTTAAGCTGATGTGTGTCCACTGTATACAGGTTTGTTTAGGCTGATGTGTGTCCACTGTCTACAGGTTTGTTTAAGCCGGTGTGTTTCCCCTGTCTACACCTTTGTTTAAGCTTGTGTGTGTCCACTGTCTACAGGTTTGTTCAAGCTGATGTGTGTCCACTGTCTACAGGTTTGTTTAAGCTGGTTTGTGTCAACTGTCTACAAGTTTGTTTAAGCTGGTGTATGTCCACTGTCTACACTTTGTTTAAGCTGATGTGTGTCCACTGTCTACATGTTTGTTTAAGCATGTGTGTATCCACTGTCTACACGTTTGTATAAGCTGGTGTGGTTCCACTATCTACATGTTTGTTTAAGCTGGTGTGTGTCCACTGTCTACTTGTTTGTTTAAACTGTCTGCAAGTTTATTTAAGCTGGTGTGTGTCCATTGTGTACAAGTTTGTTTAACCTGATGTATGTTCACAGTCTACAGGTTTGTTTAAGCTGGTGTGTGTCCACTGTCTACACGTATGTTTATGCTTGTGTTAGTCCACTGTCTACAAGTTTGTTTAAGCTGGTGTGTGTCCACTGTCTACAGGTTTGTTCAAGCTGATGTGTGTCCACTGTCTACAGGTTTGTTTAAGCTGATGTGTGTCCACTCTCTACAGGTTTGTTTGTTTAACTTGACGGGTTTCCACTGTCTACATGTTTGTTTAAGCTGATGTGTGTCCATTGCGTACAAGTTTGTTTAAGCTGATGTGTGTCCACTGTCTACACGTTTGTTTAAGCTGGTGTGTTTCCAATGTCTACACGTATGTTTATGCTGGTGTGTGTCCACTATCTACAAGTTTGTTTAAGCATGTGTGTGTCCACTGTCTACAGGTTTGTTTAAGCCGATGTGTGTCCACTGTCTACAGGTTTGTTTAAGCTGATGTGTGTCTACTGTCTACATGTTTGTTTAAGCTGATGTGTGTCCACTGTCTACGGGTTTGTTTAAACTGTTGTGTGTCCACTGTCTACAGGTTTGTTTAAGCTGATGTGTGTCCACTGTCTACATGTTTGTTTAAGCTTGTGTGTGTCCACTGTCTACAAGTTTGTTTAAGCTTGTGTGTGTCCACTCTCTACAAGTTTGTTTAAGCTTGTGTGTGTCCACTTTCTACAGGTTTGTTTAAGCTGATGTGTGTCTACTGTCTACAGGTTTGTTTAAGCTGATGTGTGTCCATTGTGTAAAAGTTTGTTTAAGCTGATGTGTTTCCACTGTCTACAGATTTGTTTAAACTGGTGTGCGTCCACTGCCTACAAGTTTGTTTAAGCTGGTGTTTTCCCACTGCCTACAAGTTTGTTAATGCTGGTGTGTGTCCACTGTCTACTGGTTTGTTTCAGCTGATGTATGTCCACTGTCTACAAGTTTGTTTAAGCTGATGTGTGTCCACTGTCTACAGGTTTGTTTAAGCTGGTGTGTGTCCACTGTCTACAAGTTTGTTCAGCCGTTTTGTTAAACCTAGTAATTTATATTGATTTATTTCACGAGTTTCCTAATGAAATAGCTTTCGTGCAGATATTTCTCAAGGCATAGTTGATGATGACCACGTGTTTCTCTGCAGCCACATATGCCGTATTGCCGTACAGGACACAGCCACAACTACTGCAGAAACCCAGACATTAACATTTGTTTCTGTTCCACCCCTTGGTGCTACACAATGGATCCAGCAGTAAATTGGGAAGCATGCGACATTCCAATGTGTGGTACGAATTCATTATATTTCATGTAAATCAATGGGGCGATTTTAGACAAGATTGAGAACTATGATAGCGTCCCTTGAGACTATGTGCTAAAAACTGTAGTCACCCTATGGTAATTGAATTTTGAGATGAATGCTTAAATGCCGTAAGGGATATAAAAACAACTACTGCGGAAATCCTAAAATCGGTACCGCATGAGAAATCTCCAACCCGTTGGTGCTACACAATAGACCATATATATATAGTATGCTGAGAAGAATGCGACATTTCGATGTGTAGTACGAATTCGTAAATATATATATATATATATATATTTATATATATACATATATACATATATATATATATATATATATATATATATATATATATATATATATATATATATATATATATATATATATATATATATATATATATATATATATATATATACATACATACATACATACATACATACATAAAGCACCGGGCTGATTTTAGTCAAGGTTGAGAAAAGCTTTTATGTGTGTGTGTGTGTGTGTGTGTGTGTGTGTGTGTGTGTGTGTGTGTGTGTGTGTATGTATATATATATATATATATGCTTGATGTATATATATATATATATATATATGCTTGATGTATATATATATATATATATGTACGAATTCGTATATATATATATATATATATATATATATATATATATATATTTATATATATATATACATATATATATATATATATATATATATATATATATATATATATATATATATATATATATATATATATATATATATATGTATATGCTTAATATATATAGATATATACACACACACACACACACACACACACACACACACACACACACACACACACACAAAGCATCTGGCTGATTTTAAACAAGGTTGAGAACTATGCATATTAGTGACATTATGTGCTAAAAACTGTAGTCAGTCTATATTAATCGAGTTATCGCATACTAATTTGACGTGCGCAGTGTTTCTAACGCATAAAAAGATGACACGTCTATGATAAGTCACGCGTTTCTCTATCTCTGTCCGTGTTGCCATCTTTCCGGGGCGCGGCTCGGCTGTCAGTCGAGTCCAACTTTTTTGTCATGCCAGGGGAACGAAAAATATGCCAAGTAGGGTTGACTCACAGCCGGGATTAATGGTATCGATCTATCAAAAAAATCTCACTGCGCTGAATAAGCTGCTGCCAAAACACTTCCTATGATAACGGAATATTATTATTACAAACGCCGTGTGTAGACGGATAAAGACGCTATATAAGACTACACATTATTATTATTATTGCTGTTGTTTTTGTTATTGTCATTGGTATTATTGTTGTTATTATAGGTGTTGCTGTTGTTGTTATTATTATTGTTGTTGTTAATTATTATTATAGTTGTTGTTATTATTATTATTTGTATTCTAGCTCCCATTCCCGCTATTGCGAGGGGTTACCGTGAGTTTGGCGACTGTGCCGTGTTCTTCGACCAAAAGCGCGACACTTGCGATGATGTGACGTCAACGACCAATGCGCTTGACTTCATTCTCAGAGCTGGTCCGTTGCTGTCGCACACTGCGTTCAGCGTCAACGTCACCATGCAGCAGGGAGACTGTGGAGACGATAAACAGGTGAGGTTTCATGTTTCACAGCAGATAACCCTCGAATAATTAAACACTTTGGTGGTATATTATAACACTATATTATAAACCTATGTAGGGCCCTTATGTTTCGAGGGAAGCCTTCAATATAAGCAAGTAAGACATAAACCTATGTAGGGCCCTTATGTTTCGAGGGAAGCCTTCAATATAAGCTAGTAAGACATAAAGCTATGTAGGGCCCTTATGTTTCGAGGGAAGCCTTCAATATAAGCAAGTAAGACATAAACCTATGTAGGGCCCTTATGTTTCGAGGGAAGCCTTCAATATAAGAAAGTAAGACATAAACCTATGTAGGGCCCTTATGTTTCGAGGGAAGCCTTCAATATAAGCAAGTAAGACATAAACCTATGTAGGGCCCTTATGTTTCGAGGGAAGCCTTCAATATAAGCAAGTAAGACATAAACCTATGTAGGGTCCTTATGTTTCGAGGGAAGCCTTCAATATAAGAAAGTAAGACATAAACCTATGTAGGGCCCTTATGTTTCGAGGGAAGCCTTCAATATAAGCAAGTAAGACATAAACCTATGTAGGGCCCTTATGTTTCGAGGGAAGCCTTCAATATAAGCAAGTAAGACATAAACCTATGTAGGGCCCTTATGTTTCGAGGGAAGCCTTCAATATAAGCAAGTAAGACATAAACCTATGTAGGGCCCTTATGTTTCGAGGGAAGCCTTCAATATAAGAAAGTAAGACATAAACCTATGTAGGGTCCTTATGTTTCGAGGGAAGCCTTCAATATAAGCAAGTAAGACATAAACCTATGTAGGGCCCTTATGTTTCGAGGGAAGCCTTCAATATAAACAAGTAAGACATAAACCTATGTAGGGTCCTTATGTCTCGAGGGAAGCCTTCAATATAAGCAAGTAAGACATAAACCTATGTAGGGCCCTTATGTCTCGAGGGAAGCCTTCAATATAAGCAAGTAAGACATAAACCTATGTAGGGCCCTTATATTTCGAGGGAAGCCTTCAATATAAGCAAGTAAGCAAACAAAACATATACGGTATTACTTTTTAAAATGTCATCGTGCTATAAAAATCATAAATATTATTGTACTGTGATTAACAAACAATAACATATTAATTGTAACAGTTGATTTTAGAATGATTTAACACTGCTTCAATTCAGAGTAGATATGATATATGAACGAGTGGATCAGTTCTGACAGGCTGTGTATTTGTTGTCCAGCTGCACGTCTACACGGCAGCGGAACTCTCCGGTGGCCCGTTCGACGGAGCCTTCAAAAGATGTCATCTGACGGCACCCGAACAACTCGTAGGTGGCGCCACTGTGTGTTCGTTCACGTGTCGCTGCACCGGCCAACCATGTGACTTCGTCTTCGTGCGCATCTTTGGAAACTTCGGACCAGTAAAGTCCCTGTGTGAAGTCGAACTGGAGCTGCTTTAATGCATATTGTTCTACACAAGTCTTCGTCATTTCACGTATTTATCAGACGGATAAACTAGAATAGTTGCATTAATGTGGTAGGTTGCTGTATTTCTAAAGTTGCAACACGACAAAGTCAACACCTAATGTATTCGTGAATGCGTAGGTTTTATTTATTTTTAAGACAATTGCGATATGTGAGTTGCGTGACACGATGAAAGTGCGAACAAAACACATGATAACCGTTTGCAACTAATAAAACAATGCACTCTAAAATACGTGTCATAAAACTTCACTTCTATCTAATAGTGCCATTAACATAAATAACGTATTATGTTAGTCATCATATTGGAAAATTTTAAACCGAGCACCCGCACGCACGGACGCACGCACGCACGCACGGACGCACGCACGCACGCACGCACCCACGTCGTCGACAATATTAATTTGTGTTTGGCACATTTCGATCAACATGTCAACACACGAAATATTATTTTCACGATTTTTATTTATTTGAAAAAACATGTGGTGTTCTCACAAGTACAGGTTACTTCTTCGAAATACTGAAATAATAGTAAGAATTTTGAAAAAAAAATAGAAAGTGGACTTTGACATCACATACTTTAGAATATTTAAATACCACGTTTGTAAAAAAATTACCCGCATGCAAACTGTCCAGACTTGTTAACAAATATATATCAATGCATTTAAATGCAAATGTTTAAATTTACTCAAATGTAAATGCTCAAGTTATTCTTCTGGATCAAGTGTGTTAGGTTAACATTCAAATACAATTGTTTTGGTGATGCATTTGTAAATTAATTTGATTCAATCTAAAATGCGTTGTTTCTATATTACATGTTTAAAATGTTTTGTTTATATATTGTTGTTGTTATATATATTTTAATATAGAAACTCATTATTAATTATTAGATGACCCTGTTCTGATGTCGTTTAAAAAGCGTTGCGTTTAAGGGAATTCCATGTTAATGTAGGAAAAGTAGTGAAATGAAAAATAGTTTGCATTTGGGTAGGTCCTGTGAGCGCGCTGCATCAGCTACGAGCGTATGCACTGGTACGTCCGCATACTCGCTTGCGCGACGTTGCTTGCTAAAATGGCGGATACACCGCTCCAAGGCTTACCTCGTCGCGCTGAACGGGTTTCCGCGTCAGTAACCTATCTTAGGAATATTTTGTATAAGATCTTTGGTTTTATTATCTTTTTTGATATGTAACGTGGCTGCAGTTTTTAATGATCACCAGGTTATTACCATAGTGTACACTACATACAACGTTGCGTTCCTTTTGTAAACGTTCTCGTTGTCCAGTCAATAGCCACCAGGAAAAGGAATGGTGACAGTATGCAGTCCTGTCTCACGCCTGTCGCTACATCGACTTTGCTGTTGTATTCCCGTCATGTAGGAATCTGAGGGTCATTCTGTTGTATTCCCGTCATGTAGGAATCTGAGGATCATTCTGTTGTATTCCCGTCATGTAGGAATCTGAGGATCATTCCGTTGTATGTACTTATGATTATTGAGATGAACGTCTCCGGGATAAAAAAATTTGAAACAGGAGAGTTCCAATGTGTAGACTGTGTTGATGTTTGGTCGGTATTGTAATCGTAAGTGTATGTAATACGAGTATGTAATACGAGTATGTAATACGTGTATGTAATACGTGTATGTAATACGTGTATGTAATACGTGTATGTAATACGTGTATGTAATACGTGTATGTAATACGTGTATGTAATACGGGTAATACGAGTATGTAATACGAGTATGTAATACGAGTATGTAATACGAGTATGTAATACGTGTATGTAATACGTGTATGTAATACGAGTATGTAATACGAGTATGTAATATGTGTATGTAATACGTATATGTAATACGTGTATGTAATATGTGTATGTAATACGTGTATGTAATACGTGTATGTAATACGAGTACTCGACGATTGCGTGCTGTTACAATTACTCCATCTCTAGTACGCAGACACATATGCAAGTCTTAATACACATGCATCAAAACATGCATAAAAATAGCTGGATACGACTGAACCTTAGACTGTTTGACATATTAGCCACACTGTGTGTAAGGTTGATGAAGGATATGATTCAGAACTGTATATATCGTGAGAAGTGTGTTCCATTAACAAGTACTATGATTGCTATGTGTTACATTGTATGACATGAGAGTATTTAAAATAGCCTTGGATCGGAGCTAAGTCGTCAACAAACTGAATATTAAGTTGTTCAGTCGTTGGTTAGTTGTTTGAAGAAATGTTCATATACTTTGATTTGTTGAAATGTTCGCATCTGTTGGTCAGTGTATATATTCATATGCGTTTGTTTGTTTGTTTGTTTGTTTGTTTGTTTGTTTGTTTGTTTGTTTGTTTGTTGAAGTGTTCACACATATTGGCCTGTTAACATTTTCACATACGTTGGTTTGTTTGAAATGTTCACTATGTTGTTTTGTTGAAATGTTCACATATGTGGTGGTGACTTCTAGTAACAGAAATAAATAGTGCACAGTGCAAAATAAGTATTAAACTGTGAACAGTACAGACTTCTTAGCCGCCGAGCGGGTTCCATTAAATGAGAAAAGTTACCTCTTACTTGACAACGTTATGTTGATACCGTTAACGTCAAGTTTCGCAACAACGGATATTGATCACGAATATGCAATATGTGAATTTAAGCAGACCTCTCTGTGACATTGTCCGCCAATAAAGGAAATGTGTGTGCATTCATCACTATTCCATTTCACCATCAATCACAAAGTGACGTCATTGTACGACATATCTCTAAAGGCCCGTTCACGCGAGCAATGCGATATTTATCAGATTTGTATCCGATTATATCGTACGAAACGGCGTTATACAAACAGCGACGAATCTAGACACTGCCAATGCAACCAATTAACTCGCGCCAATCACCACTTGAGCTTTGGTGAAAGGTATCGACGACTCTATCATCTGTCGGTCACAGCAGTCGCTGATTCGTCACAGCTTCAAAACTCGCAATCGTAATCTCGCGAAAGTGTATACACGAGCGAGTTTTGACCGATTGTGTCGTACGTCACAATCGGACAAAAATCGCTCGTGTAAACGGGTCTTTATCGTAACAAGCCCCATAAATATATACCTGCTGGTGACCTTACCGAAATATAAATGTTGTCACGTGATTTGTAAGCAAAATGTTTCTAGCGTATACATGCAATTGACATGAGTTTATCTGGACAGGCGCTGCGAAACGATTAGTTAGCTTAAGCTACCCTGAGTCGATTCGATTCTAGGAAGTCTCGGCACGGACGATGGGCTTGAAATCTGACCACTGCCACTGTTGTTGACACGAAAATTGCCGGTCAGCCGGTCAGTGGCGTTAGCCGGCGTCGCGTCGGCGGCTTTCACGGGACGCACGATCAGCGCGAGGTCCTCGCGGCCGAACTGTCGTAGCGCCACAATCAGCTGTTCCGCCTTGCCGTACTCCTCCCTCCGCCACGTTTGTAGCATACTGAAGGCTCGGTCGTCGTCGTTGCCCGTTGTATCAATGTCGATGAGATCCAAACGATTGTTGCTGGATATGCCAAACAGAAAGACATTCTTTTAAGTGACAGTGAATTGATTTACCAGGTTAAAATGGCTAAAAGAGCATAATGACAACTTCGCCAAAACATCATGTTTATTTTGGCAGAAGGCATCGGCTTATCTGATTAGTTCACCTGTGTTGGATAGTTCCCATGCATCAGTCTCCTGCTTGTTAACTTGTGATAATGTAATTCTGTTTGAAGTCAATTATCGTTATGGCGATTTCATAGGTGCCGCCTCTTACGGTTTACCCGGATTTTCTTAAATAAAACGATCTTACTGGCGTTGGAAACATTCCTTACGTGTTTTTTTTTTTTTGCATTTTAGAGGTGTTTTTTATTATATGATACAGTCTGCGTTGACACGTGAATCATCAGCTCAAAACACGTCAGCAGAGCGACTCTCGCGAATATTTTTGCTGTGCGCTGTCAGCTGTCAGCTGTCAGCTGTCAGCCAAAGTCTCGCGAGATCCAATAAATATATTCTCGTTTCAATGGCGAGCTTCTTTAAGCATACGCAGCAAACCAACAGACGTAGAAAATCATAAGTGTCCGTTTGCGGTTTGACGGATTTATATGTTACCAATCGTATAGTTGTCCACAACTTGTTGTTGGCACATATGCGATTTCAATACGAACAAAACTAAGACGTTGTGTTAAAGTATTCGAAGACATGCCATATTAGGCGTAGGGCCTAAATGAGTGGGAACGTTTAATTCAGTGGCACCACACGGTGGACAGAAAACCAACCAAATGCTCGTCAATTTGAGTTTCCATTTCACATGTAGGGTAGCCCAATATGTCGGTTACACGATCGTCTTACCACATAATTTAAGTAGGGTTATTACAGGGAATTCAGCTTAACATCACTTCGGGCCAGAAAATTTTTATTATGCTAAGCGGCGAGTTTTCCAGAAAATCAATGATGTGGAATGTAACGTACATCAAACAATAATGGCTTAATTTTGTCCGTACAGAATTACTGAATGGTAGCTGCGAAATTTCGTAAAATGGGACAACTTTCCCTAAATAGGCATAATGTATCAAATTGTGTAATATTTTCTCGTGTTACCTCTACAATATATCGTGTTATCTAAAATACTGATTAATAGTCAAAATGCGTTGGACTTATCCAACAAAACATCTTATTTCATACTACAATATATCGTTTTGCGTGTATCTGATTCTTCTAAGCAGCGGACGTGAATCTGTTAGGTGGCGTATTTTAACACAGCGAGAATTGGGAGTGATTCCGTCCCAGCCAGTTTGATTCTACTAAACGGGCGGTTCCGTTATCACGGGTGATTCTGTTAAGAGAAGTCCACAGTAGCTGGTTGTGTTGTTTGTCAACTTAGGCGAATGTTCGGGATGTATATCTGTGCCGAAACCTCAGGTGTGTCCTGGTCTCGCGCTGGGAAATCAATTTGCAGGTATAAAACACCGACCATTTGTGTGTAATAATCATTGTAATTCCCGTCATACCTGAGTCCGAGTAGAGAGCCGAGTTGGCGCCAGTCCGAACCCACTCGATCAGCCACGTACGTCAGTCGATCGTCACCAAGACTATCTGAAGATTAGGCAATTCATAAATATTAGTATATTTTCACGAATATGATTACATTTGCTAGCAATATGCTCTACTGCAATATAGGGGTGTAGTTACGATTCCTAATAGCACGCGCGTGCGATTACGACGGAATGATTTGTTTAAGTTATGACCCGGTCATCGCGTACAAAATGACGCGCTTTATGACGACGGAACTATTTGTTTACGGCATGACGCCGTCTTCGCGTACTGAATGACAGACGAACATTTGTGGGCATCCGTAGTTTCAAATATACATATCAAATACCAAACTATAAACAATAACTGTGACTAAGAAGTCAACATCACAGCCGGGAAGCTTTGAGTAGAATGGAGGAAACGGCGCCGAGAAGTGGCGCGTGCCCCAACCCTAAGACGCTGTCTGTTTCGCGGAACTCACGAGAATCACGAACTCCGAGAATCACGATTGTGATTCTCGGCTATGCTGCGTCCCACCCCTCTCATGCTGCGCCCCACCCCTCTCATGCTGCATCCCACCCCTCTTATGCTGCGTCCCACCCCTCTCATGCTGCATCCCACCCCTCTCATGCTGCATCCCACCCCTCTCACGCTGCATCCCACCCCTCTCATGCTGCGCCCCACCCCTCTCATGCTGCATCCCACCCTCTAATGCTGCGTCCCACCCCTCTCATGCTGCGTCCCACACTCTCATGCTGCGCTCCATCCCTCTCATGCTGCATCCCACCCCTCTCATGCTGCGCCCCACCCCTCTCATGCTCCATCCCACCCCTCTCATGCTCCATCCCACCCCTCTCATGCTGCGCCCCACCCCTCTCATGCTGCATCCCACCCCTCTCTTGCTGCATCTTACCCCTCTCACGCTGCATCCCACCCCCCCTCGTGCGGCATCCCACCCCTCTCATGCTGCATCCCACCCCTCTCATGCTGCATCCCACCTATCTCGTTCTGTATCCTACCTTTCTCATGCTGCATCCCACCCCTCTCATGCTGCTCCCCAACCCTCTCATGCTGCATCCCACCCCTCTCGTGCTGCGTCTCACCCCTCTCATTCTGCACCACACCCCTCTCGTGCTGCATCCCGCCCCTCTCATGCTGCATCCCACCCCTCGCATGCTGCGCCCCATCCCTGTCATGCTGCGTCCCACCCCTCTGATGCTGCATTTCACCCCTCTCATGCTGCGCCCACCCCTTTCATGCTGCGTCCCATCCCTCTCATGCTGCGCCCACCCCTTTCATGCTGCGCCCCACCCCTCTCATGCTGCGCCCCATCCCTGTCATGCTGCGTCCAACCCCTCTCATGCTGCATTTCACCCCTCTCATGCTGCGCCCACCCCTTTCATGCTGCGTCCCACCCCTCTCATGCTGCGCATTTAGGGTAATGTAACGTTATTGCGGACTAGATATTTTACCAAAATAAAAAACAGTTTCAAGCTTTAACTAAATTTGTCTTGCTAGTTTAGTATAACTGTTCACTGAAAAACTTGTTTCGTACCAACAACTTTCCGCTTCCGTTTTCGTTTCTTCTTTTTCACATCGGAAATAACTTGTTTCTGTTGATCGTCGGGTGCTGGCATTTCCGGTTTATTCTCTGCCAGGTCTCGCTCATCAGCAATCTCCTTTTAAAACAAACTGCAAATATTTCAAGTTCCTTCTTTTCTACAAACATGCACAGCGCGTCAACAGTGTGTTTGAGAATGTGGGTTACATCTACTTCACACTAATAACAGCAATAATTGCACTAAACCTTCACGAAGGAGAATTTTTTTTTTTAATTCACCCCGCTTTTACCCTTTCTACGAACAATCGAATTACCCTTTTTAGTTATTACGTACAATACTCGGCAGCGCTATACGAGTAATTACGAACAATTGTTGATAACGGCATGCGCCTTTTCTTCGATTGTTCAAAATGACGTAATACCTAGGGCACGGGGTTGTGGACATATTGACTGGCAGCACCAAGTTCCAAGGTATAGATGGATATTTCTGTGATGATGTTTTTAAATAGTGTTACCGTGACAGTCACTTACGAACTACAAAGTAATTCCCTCCGGAGGATGGACATTTTTGCTAGTAATAATAATAATAATAATAATAATAATAATAATAATTTATTCACCCATATCAGATTCAACAAGATTTGCCACCCAAGCCATAGGCCCAGATGGTAAGTGGACAAGGAAGCCATTGGCTTATCGTACTTCCTGATATCCAATCTAAATTAACCCTTTACTAATTTTACATCATATATTCTAGTTCAACTATGTTTCTTGAGTGAGAAAAACATATTTCTATCAATATTTTCATTCCCATTCAATATTTCAATTTGATCTCCTCTTAACCTCCTTGTCTCTAGAGTTGTTAAACCACATTCTTTCAGGCGTTCTTCATAACTAAGATCTCTCAGTTCTGGAATAATTTTAGTTGCTCTCCTCTGTATTCGTTCAATCGTATTTATATCCTTCTTACGATATGGTCTCCACGCTACATAACTAGCATTTACACACGCACGCACGCACGCACGCACGCACGCACGCACGCACGCACGCACGCACACACACACACACACACACACCTATAAGCTCTATAACTAGATAAACTTATGTGTCAAAATACGCGCATGCGCAGATGCACCAAGCGGAAATATTTGATGCAGGAAAATTTTAGCCCGACACCGGATCATTTCCCATTGCCGTACAAAACAAATATTTGGCAGGCAAAACTCAAGATGATTTTTTTTATTACATTTGAGTAGCAATTGCAGTGATGCTTAAAAATTGCCACAACACACGTGTCTGATGGGTGTGATTGAATCGGTCGGACAGAACAACGGTGTGATGTGACAGATTGTATACTCACGTTGACAATAAAAGTTAGGCTAGTGAATCTGCTACCTTTGATTATCCAATCACTGTTGTCGTTACGGTTTTGCTCGGCTATGTGTGTCAAAGACATTAAGCAAAGGTTATCAAGTATATTTGATGTATGCGACCATCACGTCATGTATCACGGTTACTGATTGGATAATACGTGCATAATGACTTTAAGCCCGAGCGGCTTTTGTGTGCGGGTATTCGTCATTCAATAAGTGTACGTTTCACTAAAAACAACCTTTCTAACATTGGATTGCACCGATGAAATATGTCAGAGATTTAGAATTGAATCTCTTAACATATCAACGGTAACCGATTAATCAGCATAACGTTTCTGGTTCCTGTCCAATCAGATCGCGTGTCACAAACCTTCAGTTTGCGCGCCTCGGCGATGACGTGACGTACGATACGACGCGCCTGATCAATCGTCAACTGGGCGTTCATGTTCTTTGAGAAAAATCGCTGCAGATGAAGGAACATATTCAACTGAAATAACTCAGTTTAATCGGGCGAATTCAGGAAATATATTTGTGATAGGGCTAGAATAAGATTTCACAAGTCAAAATAGCTATCAACTAATGAAGCTTTGTCACCTCCCATAATTCAGATTGAATAACGTAGCACTCCATCTAGTGATTATGGTAGACACACTGGCGCCATCTAGTGATTATGGTAGACACACTGGCGCCATCTAGTGATTATGGTAGACACACTGGCGCCACCACCAACTTGGGCTAACGCAGGAGTTTGTGGTGGTCTGTGAGCATGCGCTGTCAGTGGTACATACAACAACTAAAAGACTAGTATATTTAATGTTAGTTAAATGGTTTTCTGATTAGTATTTTGTTTTACTATGTTGTGAATACGACTAGTTCTAGTTTAGTCCTACTTTCAAGTTTATAGAAGTTATATAACAAATAGTATGCTTATCAATTGTTCGTTAGTTTTAACAAGCTAACAAGTGTCGCTATTAAAATATACATGTTTCTTGATAGATACAGGTAAGGTATCCTTTTCCACAAATCTGGTAGCAATATTGATATTTTTAATAACGGTTTCATCGCACCACTAATTAATTCTGATCATGATCCCGAACAGGTTTCCCGACGGAAGACATCTACCTGTAACACGGTCTACCTGTAACACGGTCTACCTGTAACACGGTCTACCTGTAACACACTCTACCTGTAACACGGTCTACCTGTAACATGGTCTACCTGTAACACGGTCTACCTCTAACACGGTCTACCTGTAACACGGTCTACCTCTAACTCGGCCTACCTGTAACACGGTCTACCTGTAACATGGTCTACCTGTAACACAGTCTACCTGTAACATGGTCTACCTGTAACTCGGTCTACCTGTAACATGGTCTACCTGTAACACGGCCTACCTGTAACACAGTCTACCTGTAACACGGTCTACCTGTAACATGGTCTACCTGTAACACGGTCTACCTCTAACACAGTCTACCTGTAACACGGTCTACCTGTAACTCGGCCTGCCTGTAACATGGTCTACCTGTAACACGGTCTACCTCTAACACGGTCTACCTGTAACACGGTCTACCTGTAACACGGTCTACCTGTAACACGGTTATCTGACTCCTGAGACGCTGGTGCAGCAGCTCTCGTTTGTGCAGCTCCAACACTTTCATCCTCAGACGCAGTTTGTACTTGCCGAGCTTCTCGAGGTGTCTGGCGGTCAGGTCCTGGATGTGCTGGATCATGTCTGAGAGCTCCTTGTCGTGTTTGGTTGAGAGCTCCTGCGATGGGCCCCAATAGTTGTCACTCATGACAAGGTTGTTTTTCGCGTGTGTTCATTATGATGAATTATGGTCATGTTTAACACAAATTACCAATGATTGGAAATTCAATATATTACGTAAATACAATGTTCAATTAAAATTCTGTTTATTTCCTTGTAGCTTAAATAGACGAGTTCTTCAACAAAGCCATACCTATCATGTATCGATTTCACGCCATTAAGTAATATGTAATATTCTAATCAAGAAAAACCAAATTAGAATTTCTATGCATACTTACAAGTATACAAAGTCTGATTGTTTTTTATACTTAAATAATGTTATATATTAAGAACTATATGTATTCTAGCACTTGACAGACCAAATGGGCTTAAATTAACTTTATATATATATATATATATATATATATATATATATATATATATATATATATATATATATATATATATATATATATATATATATATATATATATATATATATATATATATATATATATATATATAATATTTGACAGTTATATATATAAATAATGTTTCTACTCGAAAACCATGGTTACGTTGCAGGTTGAATGGTTAGGTCAATATTTCATAAACATATAAGTGTAAAATTAGTTATATTAAAAAACAACTGTTGTTCATTAAAACACATTTGGACGATCAAGATATTAGAACAGATCTGGTTTGTATTTGGTTTGTATCTGGTTTGTATCATGCAACACTATTTTACGACAACACCGTCAGATTGTGCGCCTTTTACAGTTGACTTGTCGACCATTAAAAAGCAAATGTCAAAACGAGTCATACAAACCTTCACGTGTCGGGTCTGTTGGATCCTTATGTGGTCCAGCAGCGTCTGCAATTGCGTTACCAAGATGTCTTCCAACTTCAGGTCGTCTTCAGCCGGTTCTTCTTTCCCCGCTAATATTTGAAAGTTCCGCCGTTGTTTCTCCATTCCCTTCACTTCCGCGGCCGCAGCTTCCAGTTCCTTCTGTAAAATCCGACGGTGATTCTTTATTTCGCGAAGCCGTTGTTTCAAATCTTTGACCGGTGATTTGTTCGAGTACCTTTGTAAGGTTCGCTCCTCTACGTCCATTAGCTCAAGTGTTCGCTGAATACCGAAAACCCTATTAACGAAGACATTCTGTCGTACCGTCACGATTCGCAATCGCGCATGCGCATCAAGTTTCTCCACTATCCCCGGTTCCGCCTGTACACGGTCACACTCCTCGCGACGAGGGCGCTGAGTTTGCGTTTTTGCTCCAGCCTTTTGTTTTTCTTCTGATATAAATGCCACCAATGACTCCTGCTGCCATCGAAAGTAGCGCAAACGTCGAAGTTCCGCATTTGCTTCGTCTTCCTTGTAGTCTTTCTTTCGTAGCTGCGATCTCAGTTCACCAATCAACACTTCCAGCTCATTGACTGTCGTTTTCAGCGCGTCGTTCTGTTCGCTCAGTGCTGCGTTCTCCTTTTTCATGTTGCCAATGTTGTCTCGCTGCGCCGCCTGGTGGCGTTCCAGCTGCGTGTTACGTTCTGCGCTGATGCGGGTCGCCATGTCGATTTTACCTATGGATATAGAAAAGTGGATTTAGAACTAAAAATCATACATCAAATTAAACAGCTAAAAATAAAGTGCAATTAATTTAAGGGTATTACAACTAAAACGTTCACGTGCTGGGTCATACTTAGATGTTGATCGTATATAACCCCAATATCACGGACAGAGGATGATCATAGTTGTTGTTCTCCGACCGAAACAGCTATATTTGGCAACGATTTCAATCCATGTTTGGATGTGAACAAGATCATTTCCGTCTTCTCAATTTGAACATGTTTTGCGTAAGCCAAGTACGAACATACTTGATACAGTCGTTCAAACGGGCGACTGCTGTTGATCGCTCTTCGGGGTCGTTGTTCATGAATGAGACATATAACTGAGTGTCATCAGCATAGAAGTGCACATTTCGTTGATGCTGCCTGATGACGTCTCCAAGTGGCTGTGTATATAGCGAGTACAGTTTCGGGCCTAGCACTGATCCTTGTGGGATGCCATACTCAAAAAAGACATCGACCGAGGAGGCATCACCAACGATGACGTAGTGATAATGGTTTCGCTCTCATAAGTAAGATGCCACCCATTTCATGGCATCACCGGAGATGCCATGCGTGTGTTCGAGACGCTCAATAACCATGGAGTGATCGATAGTGTCGAACGCCGCCGAGAGATCTAAAAGAACAAGTGCAGCATCTCGTCCATTGTCAAGTGTTTGGAGGATGTCGCTTTGTATTTTGATGAGTGCCGTTTCAGTTTAGTATATCTGGATCAAGAGATGGTTTCTTTAGGCGTAGTCTAATGTGTGCACGCTTCAGATCGACAGGCATGTGTGATGTTTCGTAAGACCTATTCACAGTAGCAACTACTATCGGTGCTAGTTCACGGGTGTATGATTTAAGCAGCCAAGTTGGAATAGGATCTATGTTGCAAGATTTGTCGGGCGAAGATTCGATGATGCCTATGATTTCTTCGTTCGTCGTCGGGGCAAACGATTCAAGTGTCACCTGTAAATCACCGTCCAATGGCGTCACGAGACCCGGAGTGTCATCGGGACACAGAGAGTCGCGAATCGTTGGTATCTTTGTAGTGAAAACAATATGAAAAGTCACTAGGGAGTTGAACGTCTGACGTGTGGCTGGGCAACAGGCAGCCTCTGTTGTTTCCCATCAGTGTGTTCACAGTCCGAAACATCGCCTTAGTGTCGCGTCAACACTGCTCGATTTGACTCTCATAGTACTCGGTTTTGGCGGTACGTAATGACCTGTTGACTATGACGTAAAAGTCCCGATACAGCTAGTGATGCACCTCTAGTTTCGTTGAGCGCCAGCGACGTTCCAGCTTCCGACGTTTGTGCTTGCCATCACGAAGTTTACTAGAGTGTGGTCGAAGTGTGATTGTTCGATTCAACAGTGGCACTTGCAGATTGATGATATGATCCAACGAACTGTTATATTTGGTTATTAGCTCATGGAGAGGTGCCTCAACGTCGAGTAGGTTATTGTTTTGACGGATGCATTCTTTGAATGAGTTAACATTGATAGCACGTAACTTTCGAAATGTCACGATCTTTCGATTCGAAGTTCTTTATAGTTCGATGGGGCTCAGATGAGGCGAATAAGGCATCCACGGCATGACCGCGACAGAGCTGGTGGGTTCACGGAAGATGAGGCGAATAAGGCATCCACGGCATGACCGCGACAGAGCTGGTGGGTTCACGGAAGATGAGGCGAATAAGGCATCCACGGCATGACCGCGACAGAGCTGGTGGGTTCACGGAAGATGAGGCGAATAATGCATCCACGGCATGACCGCGACAGAGCTGGTGGGTTCACGGAAGATGAGGCGAATAAGGCATCCACGGCATGACCGCGACAGAGCCGGTGGGTTCACGGAAGATAAGGCGAATAAGGCATCCACGACATGACCGCGACAGAGCTAGTGGGTTCACGGAAGATGAGGCGAATAAGGCATCCACGGCATGACCGCGACAGAGCTGGTGGGTTCACGGAAGATGAGGCGAAAAAGGCATCCACGGCATGACCGCGACAGAGCCGGTGGGTTCACGGAAGATGAGGCGAATAAGGCATCCACGGCATGACCGCGACAGCGCCGGTGGGTTCAACGAAGATGAGGCGAATAAGGCATCCACGGCATGACCGCGACAGCGTCGGTGGGTTCACCGAAGATGAGGCGAATAAGGCATCCACGGCATGACCGCGACAGAGCTGGTGGGTTCACGGAAGATGAGGCGAATAAGGCATCCACGGAATGACCGCGACAGAGCCGGTGGGTTCACGGAAGATGAGGCGAATAAGGCATCCACGGCATGACCGCGACAGAGCTGGTGGGTTCACGGAAGATGAGGCGAATAAGGCATCCACGGCATGACCGCGACAGAGCTGGTGGGTTCACGGAAGATGAGGCGAATAAGGCATCCACGGCATGACCGCGACAGAGCCGGTGGGTTCACGGAAGATGAGGCGAATAAGGCATCCACGGCATGACCGCGACAGAGCTGGTGGGTTCACGGAAGATGAGGCGAATAAGGCATCCACGGCATGACCGCGACAGAGCTGGTGGGTTCACGGAAGATGAGGCGAATAAGGCATCCACGGCATGACCGCGACAGAGCTGGTGGGTTCACGGAAGATGAGGCGAATAAGGCATCCACGGCATGACCGCGACAGAGCCGGTGGGTTCACGGAAGATGAGGCGAATAAGGCATCCACGGCATGACTGCGACAGAGCCGGTGGGTTCACGGAAGATGAGGCGAATGAGGCATCCACGGCATGACCGCGACAGAGCCGGTGGGTTCACGGAAGATGAGGCGAATGAGGCATCCACGGCATGACCGCGACAGAGCTGGTGGGTTCACGGAAGATGAGGCGAATGAGGCATCCACGGCATGACCGCGACAGAGCCGGTGGGTTCACGGAAGATGAGGTGAATAAGGCATCCACGGCATGACCGCGACAGAGCTGGTGGGTTCACGGAAAATGAGGCGAATGAGGCATCCACGGCATGACCGCGACAGAGATGGTGGGTTCACGGAAGATAAGGTGAATAAGGCATCCACGGCATGACCGCGACAGGGCTGGTGGTTTCACGGAAGATGAGGCGAATAAGGCATCCACGGCATGACCGCGACAGAGCCGGTGGGTTCACGGAAGATGAGACGAATAAGGCATCCACGGCATTACCGCGACAGAGCTGGTGGGTTCACGGAAAATGAGGCGAATAAGGCATCCACGGCATGACCGCGACAGAGCCGGAGGGTTCACGGAAGATGAGGTGAATAAGGTATCCACGGCATGACCGCGACAGGGCTGGTAGGTTCACCGAAGATGAGGCGAATAAGGCATCCACGGCATGACCGCGACAGCGCCGGTGGGTTCACGGAAGATGAGGCGAATAAGGCATCCACGGCATGACCGCGACAGAGCCGGTGGGTTCACGGAAGATGAGGCGAATAAGGCATCCACGACATGACCGCGACAGCGCCGGTGGGTTCACCGAAGATGAGGCGAATAAGGCATCCACGGCATGACCGCGACAGAGCCGGTGGGTTCACGGAAAATGAGGCGAATGAGGCATCCACGGCCTGACCGCGACAGAGCTGGTGGGTTCACGGAAGATGAGGCGAATGAGGCATCCACGGCATGACCGCGACAGAGCTGGTGGGTTCACGGAAGATGAGGCGAATAAGGCATCCACGGCATGACCGCGACAGCGCCGGTGGGTTCACGGAAGATGAGGCGAATAAGGCATCCACGGCATGACCGCGACAGAGCTGGTGGGTTCACGGAAGATGAGGCGAATGAGGCATCCACGGCATGACCGCGACAGAGCTGGTGGGTTCACGGAAGATGAGGCGAATGAGGCATCCACGGCATGACCGCGAAAGAGCTGGTGGGTTCACGGAAGATGAGGCGAATAAGGCATCCACGGCATGACCGCGACAGAGCCGGTGGGTTCACCGAAGATGAGGCGAATAAGGCATCCACGGCATGACCGCGACAGGGCCGGTGGGTTCACGGAAGATGAGGCGAATAAGGCATCCACGGCATGACCGCGACAGAGCTGGTGGGTTCACGGAAGATGAGGCGAATAAGGCATCCATGGCATGACCGCGACAGAGCTGGTGGGTTCACGGAAGATGAGGCGTATAAGGCATCCACGGCATGACCGCGACAGAGCCGGTGGGTTCACGGAAGATGAGGCGAATAAGGCATCCACGGCATGACCGCGACAGAGCTGGTGGGTTCAAGGAAGATGAGGCGAATAAGGCATCCACGGCATGACCGCGACAGAGCTGGTGGTTTCACGGAAGATGAGGCGAATAAGGCATCCACGGCATGACCGCGACAGAGCCGGTGGGTTCACGGAAGATGAGGCGAATAAGGCATCCACGGCATGACCGCGACAGAGCCGGTGGGTTCACGGAAGATGAGGCGAATAAGGCATCCACGACATGACCGCGACAGCGCCGGTGGGTTCACCGAAGATGAGGCGAATAAGGCATCCACGGCATGAACGCGACAGAGCTGGTGGGTTCACGGAAGATGAGGCGAATAAGGCATCCACGGCATGACCGCGACAGAGCTGGTGGGTTCACGGAAGATGAGGCGAATAAGGCATCCACGGCATGACCGCGACAGAGCCGGTTGGTTCACGGAAGATGAGGCGAATAAGGCATCCACGGCATGACCGCGACAGCGCCGGTGAGTTCACGGAAGATGAGGCGAATAAGGCATCCACGGCATGACCGCGACAGCGCCGGTGGGTTCACGGAAGATGAGGCGAATAAGGCATCCACGGCATGACCGCGACAGAGCTGGTGGGTTCACGGAAGATGAGGCGAATAAGGAATCCACGGCATGACCGCGACAGCGCCGGTGGGTTCACGGAAGATGAGGCGAATAAGGCATCCACGGCATGACCGCGACAGAGCTGGTGGGTTCACGGAAGATGAGGCGAATAAGGCATCCACGGCATGACCGACACAGAGCTGGCATCACAATAATCTGTTTCTGCGGTATACATGTCTGAGAACCCCTGTATGGTCTCCTTGCAGCCAGACCCCTGTATGTTCTCCTTGCAGCCAGACCCCTGTATGGTCTCCTTGCAGCCAGACCCCACTATGGTCTCCTTGCAGCCAGACCCCTGTATGGTCTCCTTGCAGCCAGACCCCTGTATGGTCTCCTTGCAGCCAGACCCCTGTATGGTCTCCTTGCACCCAGACCCCTGTTCGGTCTCCTTGCAGCCAGACCCCTGTACGGTCTCCTTGCAGCCAGACCCCTGTATGGTCTCCTTGCAGCCAGACCCCTGTATGGTCTCCTTGCAGCCAGACCCCTGTATGGTCTCCTTGCAGCCAGACCCCTGTATGGTCTACTTGCAGCCAGACCCCTGTATGGTCTCCTTGCAGCCAGACCCCTGTGTGGTCTCCTTGCAGCCAGACCCCTGTATGGTCTCCTTGCAGCCAGACCCTTGTATGGTCTCCTTGCAGCCAGACCCCTGTATGGTCTCCTTGCAGCCAGACCCCTGTATGGTCTCCTTGCAACCAGGTAACTATTGCGAAGTCTCCTTCAAACAGTTGACAATGTTTGACGACCCGGCGTTACAGCAGCTGTGCGGCTTGCGGTACGATACCTGTCCCTGATGATGATTAGTCGATCTTGCCAATGCTCACTGCAAGTTGTTGTACCGGTTGGCTAAACTTGATTCTGCTTGATGAAAGCAGCCATGGCGACTAGAGCCGAGAGCGCGGTTGCGTTCCTCACTTGATAGGCGCGGCTTTTTGATTATTAGATAAAGTTCTAGGGTGGCCTTTTTATTGGCTTTACCAAGTCTACACATAGCGCCCCACGGTTTGTGACTAATTAACTATCACGAAAATTATTAACACATAGCCATCAACAAACCAACTGATGCATGTCGTGGTCACGCATGACTGATCATGTGGTTGCAGAGAACCTACATCAAAAATCCATGCAACGAATCCACCCACATATTGCTATCATATGCGTAAAATAAAAGTGTATGTTTCTTTTTGACGCATGTGTCTTTTTGACGCTGTGTATATATTAATAAAGAACCCGTTTATTTATTGTATCTCTTGGTGTACAAATGCTTACCTGGTTACAAACAGTGGTGGGTGTATGTGAACAAACAGTCTTCGCGCAGTAATTGCTGAATGGTTTAATGCTTCCCAGCGATGGCATGGGAATGAACGGGTCTATCAAGGGGTGACACGTTGAGGACATTCAGCGGCCCTACGGACTGGATACCCTGGTATATAAGAACTTTTTCTGAGCACTGTTACTGAACGGAAAGAAGAGCTCGTTGTTATGCCGTTGCTACCCATTGAACGTTGTTACGGGAGATGTTACTGAACGGAGAGAACAGCACGTTGTTATGCTGTTGCTGAGTAAGAAAGCTATCCTGGATTAAAAATAGAAATTGTTGGTCCTCACTCCCTGTGCTCTCTAGAGAATTCCATTTTATGTGTCCATGGTTAAAATCTCCCATTATGATACATTCCCCTTTACTAACTTCCTTTATAGCGTTTTTTAATTTTTGTGTTGTCCTCTTCGTTTATGTTTGGACTTCGGTAAACTAATCCAATAGTTAATTTTTAATTTCCTGAAACAATTTTGCACCAAACAGCTTCATCGCAATCTGCTTCCCTTTCTAGTTTTATTTCATAAGCCTGAATAGATTCTTTAACATATAAAATAACTCCCCCTCCCCTTCTTCCTATTCGATCTTTCCTAAACATTACGTATCCTGTCAGTCCTAATTCAGCATCTGTTATGTCTATGTTGGCTCATGATTCAGTTATACCAATTATGTGAGGGTCAATATCTTCTACCATAATGTTTAATTCGTTTTTCTTATTTACTATGCTCCTTGCATTTAAACATACGCATCTATAACTAGATGCTATAACTATAGATATTTTTCGGACGATTTGATATTGGTTTGTCTGTACTAGTGGCCTCTTGTTCTGCTTGAGACACCTCTAGGTAACACCCCTGCACTTCTAGTTTAAACAATGTTTACTACCAAAAATATTTGTCATTGTACCCATGCCACTATCTACTGCTGCTGAAAGTTTGTCCGCGAATACTGCTGCCCCCTTTCCACTTAAATGAAGCCCATCCTTCATGTACATATCAGCCCTCCCAACAAAACTTCCCCATAAATCCACAAATCCAACTTCCTCTTCCCTACATAGTTTCTGGACTAACATGTTAATTGCCATCCCCGACAATTTCGATATTTGTGACCCCTCCTGTCCATTACAGGTAAAATCCCTGACAGTATTACCTGCTCAATCCGCGTCTGTTTTAGTGTTCTGACCAACTGCCTATATTTCCTAACTATGGCAGTTGTACCCTCCCTCTCTATGTTATTTGTCCCTACGTGTACTAAAACAGATCCACCCTTACCCGAGCCTATGATGCTTTCTACCCTCTCAGTTATCGCCTCTATTTTAGCTCCAGGCAAGCAGACCACCACATCATCTCTCTTGTTTAAGACTATTTCGGTCTTCCTAACTATCGAATCCCCCACAAACACCCTCTCTCTCTTCCTCACCCCCTCTATCACTGCTGCAGAATAGCTCTTCCGTTCGATCCCTTCCATCACATTCTGTCCTGACCCCTTCCCTCCCGTCTCCTTCGCTCCTGTCTCCCCCACTTCCCTCTCCTTTACTCTTGTCTCCCCCACTCCCCTCTCCTTCACTCCGATTGTTTTCCCTCCCGTCTCCCGTCTCGGGCCGTTGCTATTTACTGCATACATCTCACCGCTCGGCGACATCTTCAAGAAATTCGGCTTGGACTACCACCAAGCACACGACGCGCAACTTTATGTTTCGTTTTGTCCCGGTGTCCCGATGTTTTGGTGTTCGGCACAAAACACACGTTGCCACTGACGAAGAACATTTGCATAACATTTGGCGAAACAACTTTGAAATTATTATTCTAACGTTTGTAGCCTTGATGTTGTACTCGATTCACCCCTCGGCATGACAAACCACATAAGTGCCATCTGCCGAACAGCCTACATGCACCTCCATAATATTAGTCGTATCCGGCGACACCTTACTATAGATGCGACCAAATTAATAGTCCACGCTTTTGTCATGTCCAGATTAGATTACGGGAATGTGCTGCTTGCTGGCCTACCACGTGAACACTTGAATAAACTTCAACGCATGCAAAATATGGCGGCCAGAATTATCACTTTCACACCTCGCCGTAATCATATAACCCCAATACTGAAAGAATTGCACACACCACCTGTCGAATCGAAGATCCTTCTACGTGTGTTCCGGTGTCTCGATGGCACGGCACCGCTGTATATTGTGAATATGTTGAAGAGACAATGCTCTGTAGGACGTACACGTTCGTCCCAACAACATGTGCTAGAGGCGCCGCGAACAGAACGTGTCAGTTTTTGGGACCGGTCCTTCAAATTGATTGGACCTGGACTTTGGAATTCGCTGCCAATTGCCATGAAGTGCAGCCGAAACCTATCGCTGTTCAAACCAGTCACTTTACTAATTGGTGTCACCTATTCAACTGCATAACTGTACTAAATACACTTAGGGTAATGACCGCGACCGAACAATGCTGCTAAAAAGTGCTCTGTCTGCAGTGGACCGTGGCTGCGTTGATGTGCTGGTCATGCTTCACTTAACCGCTGCGCTTAGGACCATTGACCATGACATTCTCTTGAGCAGACTGACTCACAGTTCTATTCACTTGGGTAATGACCGTGACCGAAAAAAGCTTCTCCCTCTCACGCACTGTCTTCTATTGTTGTTTGCCAGCAGTGGCTCTAGTATGATGTGCTGAGGATTAACATACAAGCTGACATTGCAAATGACTACAATTGAGATGTTTAGGAATGCGTTGTAAATTATTGTGAGGCATGACATTAATTTATGTACAAGAACTGTCTTCCATTTCCCAGCATTACCACCGACCGGAAATGTCACACATATGACGCCATACTGGGTGTTCCTAGACCCTCTTTTTACAACAACCAGTCTATAACATGCAACTGCCGTTGTTTGACAAGACAGTATTAGCCTCGATTCTCCGCGTATATTTTGTCTCAAAAATGTCACCCATGTTTGCTCTACTATGATGCGTCGCTTTCGTAACAAGCCAACCTAATTTCATATAGGGAACGGATCACAGTCACTTTCCCATAGACGACCATTATAACGTTCTTATGCCTCAATGAAAAATTTATCCTACAATTTTCATTACATTTTTACAGCACATGACGGACCCACTAAGACACCTGCTGTGTGAAATTCGTGAAAATTGAACACTTCTTTGGACACATATTTCAGTAGGGCGGGTTACACATAGATGAACATTAATGCACTCTCGATGAGCCAATGGCTTCCTTGTCCACTTGCCATCTGGTCCGTTGGCTTGGATGGCAGATCTCGTTAAATCTTGTAAAATCTTTTACTGTAGAACAAGGGTGGGCAAGATGATAAACAATATATTATGTGTATTGAAGAACACGGGTGAGCAAGATGATAAACTATATATTGTGTATTGTAGAACACGGTTGGGCAAGATGATCAACTATATAATTATTGTGTGTACTTTGGAACATGGGTGGGCAAGATGATTAACTATATATTGTGTGTTATGTGGAACATGGGTGGGCAAGATGATAAACTATATATTGTGTGTACTGTAGAACATGGGTGGGCAAGATGATAAACTATATATTGTGTAATGTAGAACACGGTTGGGCAAGATGATCAACTATATATTGTGTGTACTGTAGAACATGGGTGGGCAAGATGATAAACTATATATTGTGTGTATTATAGAACATGGGTGGGATGGGATACGTTTGACATGATCTACCTGGTTTTCCTTGTACAATATCAGCCTGTGAAGCGCCATGGATCGTCTGAAGAACGGAACACTCAGTCCTGGCTTGTCAATTTGCAGGGGCTTTAACCGTGGCGCTGTATGTGAAGTTTTTATGATTCATTTCAAATGGTTAAATATATACTGGCCGTTCAATAACGTTGACTGTCTATGCCACTTGTGTTCAACCACTATTAAAAATACAGTATGCAATTGCACACATGTATTTTTAAAACATAGTGCGTCAACATAATTTTCATGTCCATTCATCGCAAAATATTATTACCGTAACCCAGTAATTTTTTCAATATAAATAGATAAGCTTTAAAGCAACAATAAGTGAGTGAGTGAGTGAGTCAGTCAGTCAGTCAGTCAGTCAGTCAGTCGGTCAGTCAGTGAATGCAAGAAATATGTCTGGTCAATATTCGCTGCCCCGAGCCAGCACGTTAAGAAATATTAATCCCGAACGACGGAGGTGTTCGTGCGTGGCGGCGTGCTATGAAAAATATATGATGTTGACAACGCTTCCAAGACTGCACAATGTTTGGGCACCAGATGACAGTACGGTGAAACCAACGCGCGGAGCATCCATTTTATCAGTCTTCGTCGTGCCGAGCAGCAGCGACAGCGACGACGGCGACGACAGCGACGACGGCGACGACAGCACAATGCAGCGTCAAACATTCCTGGCGGTGATACACATAGTGTTGTTCTCCAGCAACGCGCGTGGTGAGTAATTATCTGTTGGAGTAATCAAGGTACAACGTCTTTTCGTTTTATTGTTAAACCATGTTCTACAGTACCCACAATATTTAGTTTATCATCTTACCCATCCATGTGTATGTCAATGAACCACAATTGTGATAATATAATCTGATCGTTATATGTTTATGGATATCAACCTTGCAGTTCAGTATATTCTCGAACAACTGTCGACAAGTTCCAATACAACATATCGTTGCCAGGCGTTCGTTCGCGGGATCGTGTAATAGGCATATCATTAACAAGCATAGCATTGCTTTCCCCTGAGCATGTAGTCTATACATAAAATGACATTCGCTCCAAAAAATTCAAATAAACCAGACAACCGTCAACGTATATTTTTAAACGTGAATCGTTATAACGCGTTGCGGAGGTCGAGAAGCGATTGGATCATAACGTTCAATGAACTATTTCTTCCCCGCGTCGAAGACACCGTTCCCATACCATCATCTTCAAATCGCAGACTGATTTGCGACTGAACCATGAAGATGTCCTCTAGTCCCGCTCATAGTCGGCATTGCTGTGGACACGATGATATGTATTTTCATTAGATTTGAAGTCACGGGCACTACCTGCAAATGATAAATGTATGGTTCATATGATAGAGACTGGATCAACGCAACTTAATTTTAAGACTGGAAATGTGGTAGTTTTGGTATTTGAGTTTTTAAATAATCTTGTTGACATTGTAACTGGTAGCCATTTTGTTTTTTAGCAAACCGTTTTTACTATTGCTGTTAGACCAGTTAGCCATTTGACATGCGAATAAGAAGCGATGATTTTTTATCAGACGCTTCACTTGACTGTATTTACAATTGTAAAACATTGGTTGATGAATTCGTGAATAATAAATGAGAAAATAAATATATACTGTTCATTGAACATCAAATTATTGTAATCTCGGGACGGACATTTTAATCACAGGGATTCATCGGCTACATCAAAATGACGGACACTCCGTACGTTTGACGTCCTGATCTCACGTAGCAAGAACGTGATTGCATCGTCCCAGTTAGGTGCGGTCTCAACCACACCAAACCAGAACGTGATTGCGACGTCCCAGTTAGGTGCGGTGTCGACCACACCAAATCAGAACGTGATTGCGACGTCCCAGTTAGGTGCGGTCTCGACCACACCAAATCAGAACGTGATTGCGACGTCCCAGTTAGGTGCGGTCTCAACCACACCAAACCAGAACGTGATTGCGACGTCCCAGTTAGGTGCGGTCTCAACCACACCAAACCAGAACGTGATTGCGACGTCCCAGTTAGGCGCGGTCTCAACCACACCAAACCAGAACGTGATTGCGACGTCCCAGTTAGGTGCGGTGTCGACCACACCAATCCAGAACGTGATCGCGACGCAGTTAGACCAGAATACGTGGTATTATACACTACCTGCCGATATGCATAAAATATACCAATGTACAGATACATACACGGAGAGAGGAAGTTATCAGCACACTCTTACATACGCATGTATCAATTTATAGTGTATAATATTCACATAGGTACATATGCTCCATGACGGCAGGGGAGCATATAATTATAAGTACAAAACAAGACATGGTTTGGGTGAACTCGTAAATCATTTAATGCAAGAACATCATGTATTCAATAAAAACATACAATTAAATACACATGAAAATGTCTCCCAAACACACCCAAACCATGTATGTAGGAAGTGCCGGTAGGGCAGTCTCCGCTTACAAGTGGGTAAAACGCATCAGGAAACCGAAGGACCAGTAACTGTACTACATGTTTCCCTAGGGTAGCTGCTAAGTGTTTGTGCATAGACCATGACGGGTTCAGGTAACGTCCGTATGAGTTGCTAGCCCAGTCCCCTGTTCTTTGATGACGTCAACTGGAAGGCCACATTCTAGTGCAAAGGTCACCCCTCCCCGCCTAAAACTGTGCCCCGGGTATTCCACAGGATTAAATTTGAGCGTTGCCAGACACTGGCTTAGTTTGCGCTGAAAAAGACTAGCCGAGGGGGGAAGCCAGCCACAAGGGCCCAGGCATAAGAACAAAGGGGAGCATGATGGTGTGTTACACCGGCCTAGGGAGAGAACGAGTGCTTGAGCTGGGCATAAAGGTGAACTAGGGATGCGGGGTAGAGGAACGTGTTGAACACATTGTTTGTACTGTATGGTTTTTGACCAGCGCACAGTTAACGATACCCCATCAACCGAGAACAAAGCATCTTTACGACACAAGTGAATACTAGGATCAAACGATGCCAAGCTTTTAACCAGCAGGTTAGACTTGCGGAAAAGGAGAAGAAAGCCACAAGGCAACACGCCCAGAAAGTAACATAGAGTGAAGATGACAGATCAACAAGCCCAAAAATCTGTAGTAAGATGGCTGGCGTTGTGGGCAATTTCTGTTTTTGAGAAGCCCCCAAAAACCTTTTTGTGCCTTTAAGTAATGTATCCACATGCCAGGAATTGTGAAATGGGTTAGACTGGTCCGCCTCCAAATGCATAATGCGTACAACATTCAAATACTGCTTAATCGAGTTGAAGCAAAGTCGATGCGACAGAAATGCTATATAACGACAAGCGTTGTCTACAGATAAAGGTACCGGACACACGTTGGCCAGCTGGCAGAAGGTTAAATATAACTTGCTCTGAGAACTTTTTGTCATGCGAGTGCTGGACGCAAACACTTGCTCCCGAAGCCACTTCACATCAGCATTCAGGGAAACCAGGACATCTCCAGGACGTGTTGCGAAGAGAAATAAAACTATTCAAGAACATGTGCCAGCTCAACGGCGATGCAGCAAGGATGTCTTGCAGACAATGCACGGAGTATGGCTCGTGTAGCTGGGATATCTCATCTGCTAATGCGTTCTGAATACCCGGGATATAACTGGCTGTCAAGCGAAAGTTGTATATTGCCGATAGCCAAAAAACGTACCTCAAACATTTCATAAGTAGAGGGCAACGTGAAGAACAACGGTTGACACTGGACACAGTAGTGGTGTTGTCTGACCACACAAACACTCGCTTGTTGGCCCAAAGCGGGGCCCAACGCTGTATCGCCAGACCTACTGCTGCTAGCCCCTTTAAATTGATATGCACATTCTCAAGTTCAGGGTAATCTGCAGACCAATTGCAATAGAACCAGTCCCCTTCATAATATGCCCCTGCCCCAATATCACATGCATCTGTAAACAGAGATGTGGCAAGCCGCGTCCAAGATCAAGGAGCAGCCATTGAAAATCGACATGAAATTTGTCCACCACTGTATGTCAAGGCGAATTGCTGGTGATATGACACATTTGTGGTGTGCCGCAGACAATGGGCGAATGGCGTCTAATATTCGTCGGAGGAATACTCTCCCACCATATATTACACCTGCTGCCCAATTGAGCTTCCCTACTAGGGATTGCAATTGCTTTTTACTAGCGCGCTTGCGCTTAGCAAAATAATCTAACTCTACCTTCAATGCTTGCATTTTTTCATTAGGTAGGCGCTTGCACATCTGCTTTGTGTCGAATTCTATTCCCAAAAAAGTGATACACTGAGCCGGATCAACCACCTTATTCCAGTTAATGCGAAAGCATAGGTAGCGTAAAAGCGTGATGAAAGAAGCCATTACCTCTGCACATTCCTGCAGGGTTGGTGCACAGCACTGCACACACAAAGACATCGTCTAAATAAACAACCAGCGCAGTGAATCCACGCTTCTCCATCATACGCTTGACTGCTTGCGTCAGACTGTGGAAGATGCTATCTAGATTGGTGATATGTGGATGCTGAGTAGCCCTGGTTGAAACCCCTATAGGAACATGTGTGTGTAAATTTATAATCAGGATATAAACACCCCCTTTCTGTGTTAAACAGTTTGCATATGGTTTTACCATCAGCGGTAATCGGCCGCGGGTAGTGTGCTGGCATATAGGAGGGGCCTGATGTGTTTTGAGCCAGGCGTGCGTTGTTGCGGGGTGCGCGAGGGGTTAGTTGCATTGTCTGCAAATGTGGTATATTCGAGTTTTGGCTTAGTGCCGGACTTTATGACGATTTGTTTACCCTCGTGCGCGGTGTATGGACGTTATGTCACAAGTCATATATGTCCTAGACGATATGTCATAAATTTGGAGCGGTATGTCACAAAACACTTGGACGATTTGTCACAAATTTATTTTAAGTTTTTATTTGTTGTTCACGCATTTAACATAAATCGGTGGTTATTTGCACTTTTGTTTGCACTAATATAACATATTGATCTTGACACTGCGGAAAAAATAAGCGCAACTTAAACATTACTTATTATCGCCCATTGTCGCGTGCTGTAGATGGTTGTCGTGCTGCATAATTCATCGCAATCAAATGGCGTGACTTGTATGTAATGTAAACCTAGACTATTTTCATTATTATTTTAAGTATAGTTCAATATGTTTGCAGTCTCCATCCTTCATACTAATTTGTGTTACATATATATTCATATATTGTATGGACATGTTTTGGTCAGAATTAATACAACCAAAAAAGAAAGAAATCAGGCAAATACTAAGACAACATTTTATGTATTAAACAGCACGTTTGCTTTATAAAAATGCCGACATAATTAAAATCCTGGATCTGCGAACACAGAGGCTTATATAATGCCAAAATGTTACCTTCTACATGAAGCATACTGTGATGAATTGACTCTCAGTCAGTAGATCTATTGATCGATTGCTTTAGCCTGCTGGTCGGAACCGGAAGAACAACAACATGTGCTTACGTCAGGGGTGCTGCTATAATGTACACATGGAATGTACGGCTCGTTAAATAAACCTTGTTTAATTGATATGAGGCCGTAATGTACACATACACATACCCACGTAACAAAACATTATATTGGCGACGAGGTAAGCGACTAGTGTGTGTGATGTCCGGCAAATTTGAGGCGCTTAGTGGGTGAAAACGCCACATTGACAGCGGCCGTAGACAATTTGTTGTTGGTTACTGCCTGGCGAAGCGGCTGTCATTTGTGACTAGCGTCAGAATGTCAGGCCGGATAGGGGGTTTAGGGAAATTTGACCCAAAGACGGAAACTGGACTGTTACGAAGAGCGGCTAAAGCTGTATCTAGTCGCTAATAATATTTTAGCGGTGGAAGGAAATGCAGAGCGTCGAAAAGCAATTTTCTTGAATGAGGTAGGGAAGGATATCTTCCAAGTGCTTTCCGATTTGTTTTCTCCTGACAAGCCCGCTAACCGAACACTAGAGGAACTCTTAACAAAATTGAAAGAGCACTACGAGCCAATTCCTAATGAGATGGCAGAATCGTTCAAATTCTTGACCCGTGTGCAGGGCTCGGGAGAGAGCATTGCTGATTATAGCTTAGGTATAAGAAAGTTAACCGTTCACGCGAATTTCCCTGACCAGAACCGGTAGTTGAGGGACCGGTTTGTTACTGGATTGAATCACAATTATGTGCATATTACAGAGAAACTCAGTAATATGTCGCAGCTGACATTTGAGAAAGCTGTCGAGATAGCTGTAACCATGACAATGGTCAAAGAGAGCGCAAGGCAGTTTCGCCATCCAGGTGGGGCGGCAAGTAACACTACCGCTAATGCCAATCAGGGTTTTGCCAGTGTTAACCGTCTAAAGTATGCCTCTAAGCCTGAGGGGGGACGTTTCCTACCCAGAGATGGTTCTGCAGGGGGGTGTATTCAACAGCATCAGAAAGACCCTAGACAACAATGTTGGCGTTGTGGTGGCAAGCATGCGCCACAGTCGTGCACATTCAAGGCGGAACGGTGTTTTAGCTGTGGCAAAATAGGCCACATCGCGAAATCGAAAGCCTGTAAAGGCAAACCGCGAGTCCGTGTCGTCACTGAGGCGACATCAGAGGATGTGTATAATGTGTACACCGCATCGACAGTGAGCAAGGGTGGCGGCATAAAGATCCCCGTCTGTGTCGAAGACACACAGTTTAGCATGCAGCTAGATACAGCGGCAGACGTGTCGCTAGTTCCAGAAAGTTTCTATGCGAAGCACTTCAAACATCTGCCACTGCAGGCTGCTGGCATTGTTTTGAAAACATTTGATAACCAGAAGGTTGAGTTGCCTTTGTTTATAACGAAAGGGGCGGACAAGGCGGCATTGTTTGGTCTGCAGTGGATAGACAAGATAAAACTAGACTGGAACAAGGTGTGCAGCCTAACAGCCTCGCTGTCGGCTTTGTTAGGCAGGCACAAAGACGTTTTCGGAGAGGAACTTGGGCTACTTAAGGGAGCGGCGGCTAAAATCTACGTAGACGATAGTCAGATCCCTAAGTTTTTTCAAGCCGAGGTCGGTCCCCTATGCGATGAAGCAGAAGGTGGTGGAGGAATTGCATCCAGAACACTGAATGCGGCTGAGAAGAACTATTCCCAGTTAGACAAGGAAGCAGCAGCTATTATGTTCGCGTTGAAGAAGTTTCACAAGCAGCTGTACGGCAGACGTTTCGAAATCATCACAGATCACCAGCCGTTGGTGTCACTGTTCAGTGATCTGAAGCAAGTCCCTATAACGGCTTCAGCGCGCATCCAGCGTAACGCCATTACGTTGGGTGGTTATGAGTACGAGATCAAGTACAGGACGGGTAAACGCCACGGCAATGCGGACTGTCTCAGTAGGTTGCCATTGCCCGTGACGGTTCCCGAGGAGCCTGAAGAGCGTGTGTTACTGATAGAAGGGCTAGACTGTTCACCAGTGACGGCAGCGCAGATTAGTCGATGCACTGGTCGCGATCCGACTCTAGCTCATGTTCGGGAATATCTGATGCGTGGCTGGCCGGTCGATGACGATACGGTCGAGTTGGCGCCGTACAGATGTCGGAGGGACGAACTGAGCGTACAGGACGGATGTGTGTTATGGGGGGCGAGGGTCGTCATTCCGCCTCAGTGTCGAGGTGAAGTGATGCAGGAGTTGCACCAAGCTCATCCTGGCATCAATCGTATGAAGAGCCTCGCACGTAGCTATGTTTGGTGGCCGTCTATGGACAGTCAGTTGGTAAAGTTGTGCCTGCAGTGCGATCCATGTCAGCTATACAACAAGTCACCGGCATCAGCTCCACTTCATCCCTGGGAGTGGCCAAACAAGCCATGGACCCGCATACACATTGATTTCGCTGGACCTTTTCAAGGCAAGATGTTGTTGATAGCTATCGATGCGACTTCCAAGTGGATTGAGACCTACATCATAACGTCAACTACCTCATTTGCGACCATCGGCAGAGTGCGCGAGATGTTCGCGCAACACGGGTTACCCGAGGTGCTAGTGTCCGATAATGCACCTATATTTATGGGTGAAGAGTTCGAAACATTTATGAGGAAGAACGGAATCGTTCATGTGACGTCTGCGCCGTTCCACCCGGCTTCAAATGGCCTCGTTGAACGCGCAGTGTAGACGATAAAGGCAGGCATGACAAAGACGGCGGGTTGCAACATGGA
The DNA here is from genome assembly GCA_963662155.1 of Lamellibrachia columna. Classification (NCBI taxonomy): domain Eukaryota; kingdom Metazoa; phylum Annelida; class Polychaeta; order Sabellida; family Siboglinidae; genus Lamellibrachia; species Lamellibrachia columna. The sequence goes on along the minus strand of OY759269.1, from coordinate 39,685,600 downwards.
CGTGAAGTTACAGCGTTTCTTGTTTGGATACCGTCGCACTCCGCAGTCCACAACGGGGCTGTCACCGATGGAAGTCTTGAATCGCAGGAAGATGAGGTCTAGACTGGACCTGTTACACCTCAGCCTACAAGGGAAGGTACAGAAAAAGCAGTCACACACGAAAGACTTACATGATCGAGGAAGAGGTACGCAACAACGAGTTTTTGAGACGGGCGACAACGTGTACGTGAAGAACTTTGGGCCAGGACTCAAGTGGCTGGTCGGCGTGATACGTCATGTGACCGGTCCATTTTCATACGTGGTGGAACTTGAGGATGGCAGAGAGTGTCGCAGACACGTAGACCATCTTCGTGCTCGTCGCACGGGCAATCCGCCTACGCAGGGGCGATCGCACCTCGACGTTGACGACGAGTTTCCAACACTGCCTGTCCTACCGGTCGGGCCTGCCCTACCAATAGTGCCGGCGCTACCAGCAGAGCCTACGTTACCGGTGGCCGCTGTAATACCAGATGAGCCAACGGTTGAAAATACCGATGATGTGCCTGGTAGTTGTGACGTGCCGACAACACACGTCGCGGGCCCAACTCGTGGAACTACCCCTGTCCGGAGATCGGGCAGACAAAGTGGTGTTCCAGCTTGGCAAGCAGACTATCAGATGCAGTAATAGTTCTGTCAGACCTCTACTAAGCCTAGAATATTGGCTGTGGTCTTACAGGCAATTGTTGGTAGTCTACCCTTCAATTCCAGTGTTATTCTTAGATATTAGTTCTGAGTAATATTTTTACATTACGTTTAGAAAGGCTGATTCAGCGTTCAAACTTTATAATATGTGAACTCTATTAATTATTTTTAAAACGTTGAGTTTTTCTTAAAGGGAAGGTAATGTGATGAATTGACTCTCAGTGAGTAGATCGATTGATCGATTGCTTTAGCCTGCTGGTCGGAACCGGAAGAACAACAACATGTGCTTTCGCCAGGGGTGCTACTACACTGTACACATGGAATGTACGGCTCGTTAAATAAACCTTGTTTAATTGCTCTGAGGCCGTAATGTACACATACACATACCCACGTAACAAAACAGTACACATACATAATGTAACACATTAAAACAGATACAGATAGATAGAATGATAATATGGAACATACGAATAACAAAGCCTAATGAAACACACTAATATCAAAGACTAATAAATATACAAACAATGAAACGTTAAAGAAAGTACTAATTTGAAACTTGGGTTAAGGTTACACACTAATATATCATTACTAATACTAAATAAAGTAACGTTGTCTGTCTGTCTACATAAAACATATTACCCAGTAATTTAAAACCTTAATATACTAATATAACATACTCCTTTAAAAACTTAATACATACTAATATAACATACTACCGTAATTTCAAAACTTAATATAACTAAGAATCCCATACTAATACAGAGCTAACCTACATGGAACGCTGTGGGTAGTTTATGTATTTCAGGTTAGGTCTGGTAAGGTTAGGTTAGGTAGCCAATAACATGCAATAGTTAGACATGTACACCCGTTCAGTTTATTCCTCCACGTGGTCCGCTAGGTTGGATTACTGCCGTAGATATTCTGATGTGCTTATCGTCCAGTCATGTCGTTCATACAACGTCCACAGCTACTTCGGTGCAGCCTGATTCGTCATCGATTTCTTGCTCTGGTAGCGGAGTTTTTCGCTGCGCCACCAGACGCACCTGCAGAGGCAGCAGTGTTGCCTCCTGGTGCAAGGTCTGCACGAGGAGGTAGAGGTTCAAATGATCATGTGTGGCGTTGTGATTGAGACGGGAGTGCCACCCTTCGGCGTCGTTGTTGGTCCTTACTGACCTCTTGAAGGTGGTCCACGATGCAGGGGGGCCGACTGGAGCTGGTTATCCATGTATTCAGCATTTACTGGAGGAGTTTCTGCAGCCTGTCGTCGTGGGGGCAGCGTGCCTTCATCTCCATAAAGGCTGGTCAATGTCTTAGCTCCCATTGGTGAAGGCACAGTGGCGACAAAGACTGTCTGACCCTATACAGCATGTTAGCATCCATAGGAACACAGCGACTGTAAGAACAATATAAAATTGTGTACAATTTCTAATAATTCTTCTATGTTAAATGTACATTGATTTTTTGTAATGTCCTTAATGTTCACAAACACATATTTTTTACGTATATTTATGACCTACTTTTGTTTCACCTTATTATTACAGATGAAATAAATTATTATATTATTATAAACATGTGAGGGATATAATCTGACAGCTAACGGTGTTCACAGACACAAGTCAACATGTAGCTAGGGCTCTAATGTTGTTGTGTTGGTTCTAACAAAGCCTCCAAATTCCTCACCTTGCTGTGCGTTAATTGTGTTCAATAAGACAATGACAAACTTCACAGTTATCCAAGTGATTGCATCAAATTATTAAAGTCAACTCTGCTCTGTTCTCAATTGATGGATTTCTTTATGCTGGCAGTTCGGCCGCAGTGGCGCCACCTGGCGATGTGTGATCGAGAAACGTGAAGCAGGGGGTGCTACGCCCGCAGCTGCAAGGTTCAGTGCCTCGTAGGTGAGGTGCGAAGTGGTTATATGGGCGGCCGGTACGGGTGCTCATGGGAAAGGCAATTCCTGCTAATTAGCAGAACTTACAAATAATTAATGATACTGCTAAGCGGCACAAGTTAACAGTAGTTAGACAAAGAGCAACAGTGATCTGCCTACGTGAATAATAACATATTAAAAGTAAATTAATATACACGTTAAGGTGTTCGAAAGGTTTCAACTGAACTTGCTTGATTCGTTGATTAGCAGCAAAACACTATGTTCCTTGACTGGATCACGTAAAAGTGTTATTTAATGATGCACACGTGTCGGAAAACATTGATATGACAGCGAAACAACAGTTGTTATTGTCTGTGGTGTGGTTGCTGTTGTTGCCACTGGTTATGTAGCTGCCAGGTGTTCTGTAGTTGCCAGGTGTTCTGTAGTGTTGTTGTTCTTACTGTATACTGTTGTTGTTGTTTTTGTTGCTGACACAGATGTGCTGGATTGTCTAGAATCCAGTAAAGGTCAAAACTACCATGGTTACGTGAACATTACCAAGTCAGGACGGTCATGTCAGGCGTGGGACAAGGACGAGGCAAGTGGCAGTACTAATTGGGCACTATCCTCACAAGTATAAGTCGCACCACAGTTTTACGTTCTCGTGTATTTGTGGCACTATCACTACAAGACCGATACAATATTTTAAGATGTCGTTCTCTGCATGTGTGCTAAAGATTCTTTCAACTAAAACACACTTAGGGGTCTACAGCGCTGTTTAGACGCGTTACCCAACTTGGGACCAGAATGGCAGACAGCCGCTGCTGTACTTCTTTTGTTTAAGCTGGTTTGTGTCCACTGTCAACAAGTTTGTTTAAGCTGGTGTGTGTCCACTGTCAACAAGTTTGTTTAAGCTGGTGTGTGTCCACTGTCTACAAGTTTGTTTAAGCCTGTGTGTGTCCACTGTCTACAAGTTTGTTTAAGCTGCTGTGTGTCCACTGTCTACAAGTTTGTTTAAGCTGGTGTGTGTCCACTGTCTACAAGTTTGTTTAAGCTGGTGTGTGTCCACTGTCTACAAGTTTGTTTAAGCTGGTGTGTGTCCACTGTCTACAAGTTTGTTTAAGCTGGTGTGTGTCCACTGTCTACAAGTTTGTTTAAGCTGGTGTGTGTCCACTGTCTACAAGTTTGTTTAAGCTGGTGTGTGTCCACTGTCAGCAAGTTTGTTTAAGCTGGTGTGTGTCCACTGTCTACAAGTTTGTTTAAGCTGATGTGTGTCTATTGTCTACACGTTTGTTTAAGCTGATGTGTGTCCACTGTCTACAAGTTTATATAAACTGGTGTGTGTCCACTGTCTACATGTTTGTTTAAGCACGTGTGTGTCCACTGTCAACAAGTTTGTTTAATCTGGTGTGTGTCCACTGTCTACATGTTTGTTTAAGCTGGTGTGTGTCCACTGTCTACAAGTTTGTTTAAGCTGATGTGTGTCCACTGTTTACAAGTTTGTTTAAGCTAGTGTGTGTCCACTGTCTACAAGTTTGTTTAAGCTGGTGTGTGTCCACTGTCTACAAGTTTGTTTAAGCTGATGTGTGTCCACTGTCTACAAGTTTGTTTAAGCTAGTGTGTGTCCACTGTCTACAAGTTTGTTTAAGCAGGTGTGTGTCCACTGTCTACAAGTTTGTTTAAGCAGGTGTGTGTCCACTGTCTACAAGTTTGTTTAAGCTAGTGTGTGTCCACTGTCTACAAGTTTGTTTAAGCTGGTGTGTGTCCACTGTCTACAAGTTTGTTTAAGCAGGTGTGTGTCCACTGTCTACAAGTTTGTTTAAGCAGGTGTGTGTCCACTGTCTACAAGTTTGTTTAAGCTAGTGTGTGTCCATTGTCTACAAGTTTGTTTAAGCTGGTGTGTGTCCACTGTCTACAAGTTTGTTTAAGCTGATGTGTGTCCACTGTCAACAAGTTTGTTTAAGCTAGTGTGTGTCCACTGTCTACAAGTTTGTTTAAGCTGGTGTGTGTCCACTGTCTACAAGTTTGTTTAAGCTGATGTGTGTCCACTGTCAACAAGTTTGTTTAAGCTAGTGTGTGTCCACTGTCTACAAGTTTGTTTAAGCTGGTGTGTGTCCACTGTCTACAAGTTTGTTTAAGCTGATGTGTGTCCACTGTCAACAAGTTTGTTTAAGCTAGTGTGTGTCCACTGTCAACAAGTTTGTTTAATCTGGTGTGTGTCCACTGTCTACATGTTTGTTTAAGCTGGTGTGTGTCCACTGTCTACAAGTTTGTTTAAGCTGATGTGTGTCCACTGTTTACAAGTTTGTTTAAGCTAGTGTGTGTCCACTGTCTACAAGTTTGTTTAAGCTGGTGTGTGTCCACTGTCTACAAGTTTGTTTAAGCTGATGTGTGTCCACTGTCTACAAGTTTGTTTAAGCTAGTGTGTGTCCACTGTCTACAAGTTTGTTTAAGCAGGTGTGTGTCCACTGTCTACAAGTTTGTTTAAGCAGGTGTGTGTCCACTGTCTACAAGTTTGTTTAAGCAGATGTGTGTCCACTGTTTACAAGTTTGTTTAAGCTAGTGTGTGTCCACTGTCTACAAGTTTGTTTAAGCAGGTGTGTGTCCACTGTCAACAAGTTTGTTTAATCTGGTGTGTGTCCACTGTCTACATGTTTGTTTAAGCTGGTGTGTGTCCACTGTCTACAAGTTTGTTTAAGCTGATGTGTGTCCACTGTTTACAAGTTTGTTTAAGCTAGTGTGTGTCCACTGTCTACAAGTTTGTTTAAGCAGGTGTGTGTCCACTGTCTACAAGTTTGTTTAAGCTAGTGTGTGTCCACTGTCTACAAGTTTGTTTAAGCTGGTGTGTGTCCACTGTCTACAAGTTTGTTTAAGCAGGTGTGTGTCCACTGTCTACAAGTATGTTTAAGCAGGTGTGTGTCCACTGTCTACAAGTTTGGTCAGCCGTTTTGTTAAACGTAATATTTTATATTGATTTATTTCACGAGTTCCCAAATGCAGTAGCTTTCGTGCAGATATTTGTTAAGGTATAGACGATTATGACCACGTGTTTCTCTGCAGCCACACGTACCGAATCAAAAATGCCGTAAAGGAAAAAGCAACAACTACTGCAGAAACCCCGGCGGTTACGAATGTTCCGTGTCCACCCCTTGGTGCTACACAATGGATCCAGCAAAACGCTGGGAAGAATGCCACATTCCGATGTGTGGTACGAATTCAGTATATTTCACGTAAAGCACTGGGGCGGGATGTTAGACAAGACTGAGAACTATGATAACTTCCCGTGAGACTATGTGCTACAAACTGTAGTCACCATATGGTAACTGAATTTTAACATGAATGTTTAAATGCCGTAATGGATATAAAAACAACTACCGCGGAAATCATAAAATCGCTACCGCGTGAGAAATCTCCAACCCCCTTGGTGCTACACAATGGACCCAGCAGTACGATGGGAAGAATTCGTTTTATATATATATATATATATATATATATATATATATATATATATATATATATATATATATATATATATATATATATATATATATATATATATATATATATGTATATATATATATATATATATGTATATATATATATATATATATATATATATATATATATATATATATATATATATATATATATACATATATACATATATATATATACATATATATATATATATATATGTATATATATATATATGTATATATATATATATATATATATATATATATATATATATATATATATATATATATATATATATATATATATATATATATATATATATATATATATATATATATATATATATATATATATATATATATATATATATACATATAGATCACGTGCTAAAAATTGTAGTCACTCTATATTAATTTTAATTGAATAATCACATGAATATTAAACAATATACTAATTTATATGGTCTCGATCTACAAAAAAACCACACGGGCATCAGTTGCTACAAAACAAAAATTTGATTTGCTCTGATAATTATTATTACGAGACGGATACATTATTATTGTTGTTGTTGTTGTTATTGGTATTATTGTTGTTATTATTAGTGTTGTTGTTGTTGTTGTTTTTATTATTATTATTATTATTCTAGAGCCCATTCCCGCCATTGCGAGGGGTTACCGTGAGTTTGGCGACTGTGATGTGTTCTTCGACCAAAAGCGCGATACTTGCGATGATGTGACGTCAACGACCAATGCGCTTGACTTTATTCTCAGAGCTGGTCCGTTGCTGTCGCACACTGCATTCAGCGTCAACGTCACCATGCAGCAGGGAGACTGTGGAGACGATAAACAGGTGAGGTTTCATGTTTTATTGCAGATAACCGATCGAATAATTAAACACTTTGGTGATATATTATAACATTATATGAAATGTGCATAAGGATGACTCAAACATGCATTAAGACCGCAATGTAATTAGTAAAACTGCCAAGTAAGATATAAACCTATGTAGGGCCTTTACGATTCTATGGAAGCACTCGACATAAGCAAACAAAGCATATATTATACGGTATTACTTTTTATAAAGTCATCGTGCGATAAAAATCATAAATATTATTGTGCTGTCATATGTTGTACAACCTGTCTCGGTTGCCACAAGCAAGTACGTTAAAACACAATAACGTACTGACAGTGCCTGCCCAGTAATGGAAACTGCATACAACTGTCGTTGACTATGTAACTGATAAAAAACCCAAAGATGCATCGCTAATAAGGATGCGCTCGCACGTGGCAAGAGTGAATAAGAAACAATAACATATTATTAATTGTAACCGTTGATTTTATAATGATTTTAACACTGCTTCAATTCAGAGTAGATATGATATATGAACGAGTGGATCAGTTCTGACAGACTGTATACTTGTTGTCCAGCTGCACGTCTACACGGCAGCGGAACTCTCCGGTGGCCCGTTCGACGGAGCCTTCAGAAGATGTCATCTGACGGCTCCCGAACAACTCGTAGGTGGCGCCACTGTGTGTTCGTTCACGTGTCGCTGCACCGGCCAACCATGTGACTTCGTCTTCTTGCGCATCTTTGGAAACTTCGGACCAGTAAAGTCCCTGTGTGAAGTCGAACTGGAGCTGCTTTAATGCATATTGTTCTACACAAGTCTTCGTCATTTCACGTATTTATCAGACGGATAAACTAGAATAGTTGCATTAGTGTGGTAGGTTGCTGCATTTCTAAAGATGCAACACGACAAAGTCAACACCTAATGTGTTCGTGAATGCGTAGTTTTTTATTTATTGTTAAGACAATTGCGATATGTGAGTTGCGTGACACGATGAAAGTGTGAACAAAACACATGATAACCGTTTGCAACTAATAAAACGCACTCTGTAATACGTGTCATCAAACTCCACTTCTATCTAACAGTGCCATTAAAAAAAAAAACGTATTATGTTAGTCATCATATCGGACCATTTTAAACCGAACACACGCACGCACGCACGCACGCACGCAAGCACGCACGCACGCACGCACCCACGTCGTCGCCAATATTAATTTGTGTTGGCACATCCCGATCAATATCTCAACACACCAAATATTATATTCACGATTTTTATTTATTTGAAAAAACATGTGGTGTTCTCACAAATATGTCATTACTTCTTTGAAATACTGAAATAATAGTAAGAATTTAAAAAAAAAAAATAGAAAGTGAACTTTGACATCATCTACTTTAGAATATTCCATTACCACGTTTGTAATAAAATTACCCGCATGCATGTGTAAACCACCAGACTTGTCTACAAATGTATGTCAATGCATTTAAATGCAAATGTTTAAATTTACTCAAATGTAAATGCACAAGTCATTCTTCTGGATCAAATGTGTTAGGTTCACGTTCAAATACAAATGTTTTGGTGATGCATTTGTAAATTAATTTAATTTAATTTAAAATGCGTTGTTTCAATATTACATGTTTAAAATGCTTTGTTTATATATTATTGTTGTTATATATTTTTTAATATAGAAACTCATTATTAATTATTAGATGACCCTGTTCTGATGTCGTTTGAAAAGCGTTGCGTTTAAGGGAATTCAATGTTAATGTAGGATCAAGTAGTGAAATGAAAAATAGTTTGCATTTGGGTAGGTCCTGTGAGCGCGCTGCATCAGCTACGAACGTATGCACTGGTACGTCCGCATACTCGCTTGCGCGGCTTTGCTTGCTAAAATGGCGGATACGCCGCTCCAAGGCTCACCTGAACGGGTTTCCGCTTGAGTCACCTATCTTAATAATATTTTTTATAAGATATTTTGTTTTATCTTTGTTGATATGTAACGTGGCTGCAGTTTTTAGTGATCACCAGGTTATTACAATAGTGTACACTACATACAACGTTGCGTTCCTTTTATAAACGTTCTCGTTATCCAGTCAGTAGCCATCAGGAAAAGGAATGATGACAGTATGCAGTCCTGTCTCACGCCTGTCTCTACATCGACTTTGCTGTTGTATTCCCGTCATGTAGGAATCTGAGGGTCATTCTGTTGTATTCCCGTCATGTAGGAATCTGAAGATCATTCCGTTGTATGTACTTATGATTATTGAGATGAACGTCTCCGGGATAAAATTATTGTAAACAGGAGAGTTCCATTGTGTAGACTGTGTAGATGTTTGGTCGGTATTGTAATCGTAAGTGTATGTAATACGAGTATGTAATACGTGTATGTAATATGTGTATGTAATATGTGTATGTAATACGTGTATGTAATATGTGTATGTAATACGTGTATGTAATACTTGTATGTAATACGTGTATGTAATACGAGTACTCGACGATTGCGTGCTGTTACAATTACTCCATCTCTAGTACGCAGACACATATGCAAGTCTTAATACACATGCATCAAAACATGCATAAAAATAGCTGGATAAGACTGAACCTTAGACTGTTTGACATATTAGCCACACTGTGTGTAAGGTTGATGAAGGATATGATTCAGAACTGTATATATCGTGAGAAGTGTGTTCCATTAACAAGTACTATGATTGCTATGTGTTACATTGTATGACATGAGAGTATCTAAAATAGCCTCGGATCGGAGCTAAGAAATGTTCATATACTTTGATTTGTTGAAATGTTCGCATCTGTTGGTCAGTGTATATATTCATATGCGTTTGTTTGTTTGTTTGTTTGTTAGTTAGTTTGTTTGTTTGTTTGTTTGTTTGTTTGTTTGTTTGTTTGTTTGTTTGTTTGTTTGTTTGTTTGTTTGTTTGTTTGTTTGTTTGTTTGTTTGTTTGTTTGTTTGTTTGTTTGTTTGTTTGTTTGTTGAAGTGTTCACACATATTGGCTTGTTAAAATGTTCACATACGTTGGTTTGTTTGAAATGTTCACTATGTTGTTTTGTTGAAATGTTCACATATTTGGTGGTGTCTGTAGTGGTGGTGACTTCTAATAACAGAAACAAATAGTGCACAGTGCAAAATAAGTAGTAAACTGTGAACAGTACAAACTTCTTAGCCGCCGTGCGTGTCAGCCATTAAATGACAACGTTATGTTGATACCGTTGACGTCAAGTTTCGCAACAACGGATATCGATCACGAATATGCAATATGTGAATTTAAGCAGACCTCTCTGTGACATTGTCCGCCAATAAAGGAAATGTGTGTGCATTCATCACTATTCCATTTCACAATCAATCACAAAGTGACGTCATTGTACGACATATCTCTAAAGGCCCGTTCACGCGAGCAATGCGATATTTATCTAATTTGTATCCGATTATATCGTACGAAACGGCGTTATACAAACAGTGACGAATCTAGACACTGCCAATGCAACCAATTAACTCGCGCCAATCACCACTTGAGCTTTGGTGAAAGGTATCGACGACTGTATCATCTATCGGTCACGGCAATTGTTGATTCGTCACAGCTTCAAAACTCGCAATCGTAATCTCGCGAAAGTGTATACACGAGCGAGTTTTGACCGATTGTGTCGTACGTCACAATCGGACAAAAATCGCTCGTGTAAACGGGTCTTTATCGTAACAAGCCCCATAAATATATACCTGCTGGTGACCTTACCGAAATATAAATGTTGTCACGTGATTTGTAAGCAAAATGTTTCTAGCGTATACATGCAATTGACATGAGTTTATCTGGACAGGCGCTGCGAAACGATTAGTTAGCTTAAGCTACCCTGAGTCGATTCGATTCTAGGAAGTCTCGGCACGGACGATGGGCTTGAAATCTGACCACTGCCACTGTTGTTGACACGAAAATTGCCGGTCAGCCGATCAGTGGCGTTAGCCGGCGTCGCGTCGGCGGCTTTCACGGGACGCACGATCAGCGCGAGGTCCTCGCGGCCGAACTGTCGTAGCGCCACAATCAGCTGTTCCGCCTTGCCGTACTCCTCCCTCCGCCACGTTTGGAGCATACTGAAGGCTCGGTCGTCGTCGTTGCCCGTTGTATCAATGTCGATGAGATCCAAACGATTGTTGCTGGATATGCCAAACAGAAAGACATTCTTTTAAGTGACAGTGAATTGATTTACCAGGTTAAAATGGCTAAAAGAGCATAATGACAACTTCGCCAAAACATCATGTTTATTTTGGCAGATGGCATCGGCTTATCTGATTAGTTCACCTGTGTTGGATAGTTCCCATGCATCAGTCTCCTGCTTGTTAACTTGTGATAATGTAATTCTGTTTGAAGTCAATTATCGTTATGGCGATTTCATAGGTGCCGCCTCTTACGGTTTACCCGGATTTTCTTAAATAAAACGATCTTACTGGCGTTGGAAACATTCCTTACGTGTTGTTTTTTTTTTGCATGTTATAGGTGTTTTTTATTATATGATACAGTCTGCGTTGACACGTGAATCATCAGCTCAAAACACGTCAGCAGAGCGACTCTCGCGAATATTTTTGCTGTGCGCTGTCAGCTGTCAGCTGTCAGCCAAAGTCTCGCGAGATCCAATAAATATATTCTCGTTTCAATGGCGAGCTTCTTTAAGCATACGCAGCAAACCAACAGACGTAGAAAATCATAAGTGTCCGTTTGCGGTTTGACGGATTTATATGTTACCAATCTTATAGTTGTCCACAACTTGTTGTTGGCACATATGCGATTTCAATACGAACGAAACTAAGACGTTGTGTTAAAGTATTCGAAGACATGCCATATTAGGCGTAGGGCCTAAATGAGTGTGAACGTTTAATTCAGTGGCACCACACGGTGGACAGAAAACCAACCAAATGCTCGTCAATTTGAGTTTCCATTTCACATGTAGGGTAGCCCAATATGTCGGTTACACGATCGTCTTACCACATAATTTAAGTAGGGTTATTACAGGGAATTCAGCTTAACATCACTTCGGGCCAGAAAAATTTTATTATGCTAAGCGGCGAGTTTCCCAGAAAATCAATGAACTTAGAATGATGTGGAATGTAACGTACATCAAACAATAATGGCTTAATTTTGTCCGTACAGAATTACTGCATGGTAGCTGCGAAATTTCGTAAAATGGGACAACTTTCCCTAAATAGGCATAATGTATCAAATTGTGTAATATTTTCTCGTGTTACCTCTACAATATATCGTGTTATCTAAAATACTGATTAATAGTCAAAATGCGTTGGACTTATCCAACAAAACATCTTATTTCATACTACAATATATCGTTTTGCGTGTATCTGATTCTTCTAAGCAGCGGACGTGAATCTGTTAGGTGGCGTATTTTAACACAGCGAGAATTGGGAGTGATTCCGTCCCAGCCAGTTTGATTCTACTAAACGGGCGGTTCCGTTATCACGGGTGATTCTGTTAAGAGAAGTCCACAGTAGCTGGTTGTGTTGTTTGTCAACTTAGGCGAATTTTCGGGATGTATATCTGTGCCCAAACCTCAGGTGTTTCCTGGTCTCGCGCTGGGAAATCAATTTGCAGGTATAAAACACCGACCATTTGTGTGTAATAATCGTTGTAATTCCCGTCATACCTGAGTCCGAGTAGAGAGCCGAGTTGGCGCCAGTCCGAACCCACTCGATCAGCCACGTACGTCAGTCGATCGTCACCAAGACTATCTGAAGATTAGGCAATTCATAAATATTATTATATTTTCACGAATATGATTACATTTGCTAGCAATATGTTCTACTCCTACAATATAGGGGTGTAGTTACGATTCCTAATAGCACGCGCGTGCGATTACGACGGAATGATTTGTTTAAGTTATGACCCGGTCATCGCGTACAAAATGAAGCGCTTTATGACGACGGAACTATTTGTTTACGGCATGACGCCGTCTTCGCGTACTGAATGACAGACGAACATTTGTGGGCATCCGTAGTTTCAAATATACATATCAAATACCAAACTATAAAAAATAACTGTGACAAAGAAGTCAACGTCACAGCCGGGAAGTTGAGTAGAATGGAGGAAATGGAGGAAACCCTAAGAGTAACCTTGAGTAGAAACGGCACCGAGAAGTGGCGCGTGCCCCAACCCAACCCTAAGACGCTGTCTGTTTCGCGGAACTCACGAGAATCACGAACTCCGAGAATCACGCTTGTGATTCTCGGCTATGCTGCGCCCCATCCCTCTCATGCTGCATCCCACCCCTCTCATGCTGCATCCCACCCTCTAATGCTGTGTCCCACCCCTCTCATGCTGCGCCCCACCCCTCTCATGCTGCATCCCACCCTCTCATGCTGCGCCCCACCCCTCTCATGTTGCATCCCACCCCTCTCATGCTGCATCCCACCCCTCTCATGCTGCATCCCACCCCTCTCATGCTGCATCCCACCCCTCTCATGCTGCGCCCCACCCCTCTCATGCTGCATCCCACCCCTCTCATGCTGCATCCCACCCCTCTCATGCTGCATCCCACCCCTCTCATGCTGCATCCCACCCCTCTCACGCTGCATCCCACCCCTCTCATGCTGCGCCCCACCCCTCTCATGCTGCATCCCACCCTCTAATGCTGCGTCCCAACCCTCTCATGTTGCGTCCCACACCTCTCATGCTGCATCCCACCCCTCTCATGCTGCATCCCACCCTCTAATGCTGCGCTCCATCCCTCTCATGCTGCATCCCACCCCTCTCATGCTGCATCCCACCCCTCTCACGCTGCATCCCACCCCTCTCATGTTGCGCCCCACCCCTCTCATGCTGCATCCCACCCTCTAATGCTGCGTCCCAACCCTCTCATGTTGCGTCCCACACCTCTCATGCTGCATCCCACCCCTCTCATGCTGCATCCCACCCTCTCATGCTGCGCTCCATCCCTCTCATGCTGCATCCCACCCCTCTCATGCTGCGCCCCACCCCGCTCATGCTGCGCCCCACCCCTCTCATGTTGCATCCCACCCCTCTCATGCTCCATCCCACCCCTCTCATGCTGCGCCCCACCCCTCTCATGCTGCATCCCACCCCTCTCTTGCTGCATCTTACCCCTCTCACGCTGCATCCCACCCCCCTCGTGCGGCATCCCACCCCTCTCATGCTGCGCTCCACCCCTCTCATGCTGCATCCCACCCATCTCGTTCTGCATCCTACCTTTCTCATGCTGCATCCCACCCCTCTCATGCTGCGTCCCACCCCTCTCATTCTGCACCACACCCCTCTCGTGCTGCATCCCGCCCCTCTCATGCTGCATCCCACTCCTCGCATGCTGCGCCCCATCCCTGTCATGCTGCGTCCCACCCCTCTGATGCTGCATTTCACCCCTCTCATGCTGCGCCCACCCCTTTCATGCTGCGTCCCATCCCTCTCATGCTGCGCCCACCCCTTTCATGCTGCGCCCCACCCCTCTCATGCTGCGCCCCATCCCTGTCATGCTGTGTCCAACCCCTCTCATGCTGCATTTCACCCCTCTCATGCTGCGCCCACCCCTTTCATGCTGCGTCCCACCCCTCGCATGCTGCGCATTTAGGGTAATGTAACGTTATTGCGGACTAGATATTTTACCAAAATAAAAAACAGTTTCAAGCTTTAACTAAATTTGTCTTGCTAGTTTAGTATAACTGTTCACTGAAAAACTTGTTTCGTACCAACAACTTTCCGCTTCCGTTTTCGTTTCTTCTTTTTCACATCGGAAATAACTTGTTTCTGTTGATCGTCGGATGCTGGCATTTCTGGTTTATTCTCTGCCAGGTCTCGCTCATCAGCAATCTCCTTTTAAAACAAACTGCAAATATTTCAAGTTCCTTCTTTTCTACAAACATGCACAGCGCGTCAACATTGTGTTTGAGAATGTGGGTTACATCTACTTCACACTAATAACAGCAATAATTGCACTAAACCTTCACGAAGGAGAATTTTTTTTTTTAATTCACCCCACTTTTACCCTTTCTACGAACAATCGAATTACCCTTTTTAGTTATTACGTACAATACTCGGCAGCGCTATACGAGTAATTACGAACAATTGTTGATAACGGCATGCGCCTTTTCTTCGATTGTTCAAAATGACGTAATACCTAGGGCACGGGGTTGTGGACATATTGACTGGCAGCACCAAGTTCCAAGGTATAGATGGATATTTCTTTGATGATGTTTTTAAATAGTGTTACCGTGACAGTCACTTAAGAACTACAAAGTAATTCCCTCCGGAGGATGGACATTTTTGCTAGTAATAATAATAATAATAATAATAATAATAATTTATTCACCCATATACAAGATAGTAGTGCCAGTGCAGGGGGAAATTGAGGGGGTTCACTAGAATATGTCAAGCAGTGACCCAATATATACAAATTTACTCTAATTGAATTGCATGTTGGTGTTTGATAAAAAGTTAATACATAGAGCGCCTACATATCTACCATATGAACATTAATCAACACGTAAAGAATTATTTAAATGGGCTAAAAATTTATCGCTTCCAAATATTTTACCCTTGGTGTATCTGCACATACAGCCGGTAGTTGTATTAGTAATATAAATATATTTTAGCTGCAATAATAGGTAATGTATATATGTAAAAACAACGAATTACAACAGAGATTGTTAACCACGGGAAATAATGGATAATCTCCACTATATATATATATATATATATATATATATATATATATATATATATATATATATATGTATATATATATATATATATACATATATATATATATATATATATATATATATATATATATATATATATATATATATATATATATATATATCAGATTCAACAAGATTTGCCACCCAAGCCAAAGGCCCAGATGGTAAGTGGACAAGGAAGCCATTGGCTTATCGTACTTCCTGATATCCAATCTAAACTAACCCTTTACTAATTTTACATCATATATTCTAGTTCTACAATGTTTCTTGAGTGAGAAAAACATATTTCTATCAATATTTTCATTCCCATTCAATATTTCAATTTGATCTCCTCTTAACCTCCTTGTCTCTAGAGTTGTTAAACCACATCCACTAAGATCTCTCAGTTCTGGAATAATTTTAGTTGCTCTCCTCTGTATTCGTTCAATCGTATTTATATCCTTCTTACGATATGGTCTCCACGCTACATAACTAGCATTTACACACGCACGCACGCACGCACGCACGCACACACACACACACACCTATAAGCTCTATAACTAGATAAACTCATGTGTCAAAATATGCGCAGATGCACCAAGCGGAAATATTTGATGCAGGAAAATTTTAGCCCGACACCGGATCATTTCCCATTGCCGTACAAAACAAATATTTGGCAGGCAAAACTCAAGATGATTTTTTTTTATTACATTTGAGTAGCAATTGCAGTGATGCTTAAAAATTGCCACAACACACGTGTCTGATGGGGGTGATTGAATCGGTCGGACAGAACAACGGTGTGATGTGACAGATTGTATACTCACGTTGACAATAAAAGATAGGCTAGTGAATCTGCTACCTTTGATTATCCAATCACTGTTGTCGTTACGGTTTTGCTCGGCTATGTGTGTCAAAGACATTAAGCAAAGGTTATCAAGTATATTTGATGTATGCGACCATCACGTCATGTATCACGGTTACTGATTGGATAATACGTGCATAATGACTTTAAGCCCGAGCGGCTTTTGTGTGCGGGTATTCGTCATTCAATAAGTGTACGTTTCACTAAAAACAACCTTTCTAACAATTCGTTTGGATTGCACCGATGAAATATGTCAGAGATTTAGAATTGAATCTCTTAACATATCAACGGTAACCGATTAATCAGCATAACGTTTCTGGTTCCTGTCCAATCAGATCGCGTGTCACAAACCTTCAGTTTGCGCGCCTCGGCGATGACGTGACGCACGATACGACGCGCCTGATCAATCGTCAACTGGGCGTTCATGTTCTTTGAGAAAAATCGCTGCAGATGAAGGAACATGTTCAACTGAAATAACTCAGTTTAATCGGGCGAATTCAGGAAATATATTTGTGATAGGGCTAGAATAAGATTTCACAAGTCAAAATAGCTATCAACTAATGAAGCTTTGTCACCTCCCATAATTCAGATTGAATAACGTAGCACTCCATCTAGTGATTATGGTAGACACACTGGCGCCATCTAGTGATTATGGTAGACACACTGGCGCCATCTAGTGATTATGGTAGACACACTGGCGCCACCACCAACTTGGGCTAACGCAGGAGTTTGTGGTGGTCTGTGAGCATGCGCTGTCAGTGGTACATACAACAACTAAAAGACTAGTATATTTAATGTTAGTTAAATGGTTTTCTGATTAGTATTTTGTTTTATTATGTTGTGAATACGACTAGTTCTAGTTTAGTCCTACTTTCAAGTTTATAGAAGTTATATAACAAATAGTATGCTTATCAATTGTTCGTTAGTTTTAACAAGCTAACAAGTGTCGCTATTAAAATATACATGTTTCTTGATAGATACAGGTAAGGTATCCTTTTCCACAAATCTGGTAGCAATATTGATATTTTTAATAACGGTTTCATCGCACCACTAATTAATTCTGACCATGATCCCGAACAGGTTTCCCGATGGAAGACATGTACCTGTAACACGGTCTACCTGTAACACACTCTACCTGTAACACACTCTACCTGTAACACGGTCTACCTGTAACACGGTCTACCTCTAACACGGTCTACCTGTAACACGGTCTACCTGTAACTCGGCCTACCTGTAACATGGTCTACCTGTAACATGGTCTACCTGTAACACAGTCTACCTGTAACATGGTCTACCTGAAACTCGGCCTACCTGTAACATGGTCTACCTGTAACATGGCCTACCTGTAACACAGTCTACCTGTAACACGATCTACCTGTAACATGGTCTACCTGTAACACGGTCTACCTCTAACACGGTCTACCTGTAACACGGTCTACCTGTAACTCGGCCTGCCTGTAACATGGTCTACCTGTAACACGGTCTACCTCTAACACGGTCTACCTGTAACATGGTCTACCTGTAACACGGTCTACCTCTAACACAGTCTACCTGTAACACGGTCTACCTGTAACTCGGCCTGCCTGTAACATGGTCTACCTGTAACACGGTCTACCTCTAACACGGTCTACCTGTAACACGGTCTACCTGTAACACGGTCTACCTGTAACACGGTTATCTGACTCCTGAGACGCTGGTGCAGCAGCTCTCGTTTGTGCAGCTCCAACACTTTCATCCTCAGACGCAGTTTGTACTTGCCGAGCTTCTCGAGGTGTCTGGCGGTCAGGTCCTGGATGTGCTGGATCATGTCTGAGAGCTCCTTGTCGTGTTTGGTTGAGAGCTCCTGCGATGGGCCCCAATAGTTGTCACTCATGACAAGGTTGTTTTTCGCGTGTGTTCATTATGATGAATTATGGTCATGTTTAACACAAATTACCAATGATTGGAAATTCAATATATTACGTAAATACAATGTTCAATTAAAATTCTGTTTATTTCCTTGTAGCTTAAATAGATGAGTTCTTCAACAAAGCCATACCTATCATGTATCGATTTCACGCCATTAAGTAATATGTAATATTCTAATCAAGAAAACACAATTAGAATTGCAATGCATACTTACAAATATACAAAGTCTGATTGTTTTTTATAGTTAAATAATTTTATATATTAAGAACTATATGTATTCTAGCACTTGACAGACCAAATGGGCTTAAATCAACAATTTTTTTATAATATTTGACAGTTATATATCTAAATAATGTTTCTACTCGAATACCATGGCTACGTTGCATGTTGAACGGTTAGGTCAATATTTCATAAACATATAACTGTAAAATTAGTTATATTAAAAAACAACTGTTGTTCATTAAAACACATTTGGACGATCAAGATATTAGAACAAATCTGGTTTGTATTTGGTTTGTATTTGGTTTGTATCTGGTTTGTATCTGGTTTGTATCATGCAACACTATTTTACGACAACACCGTTAGATTGTGCGCCTTTAATAGTTGACTTGTCGACCATTAAAAAGCAAACATCAAAACGAGTCATACAAACCTTCACGTGTCGGGTCTGCTGTATCCGTCTGTGATCCAGCAGCGTCTGTATTTGCATTACCAAGATGTCTTCCAACTTCAGGTCGTCTTCAACCGGTTCTTCTTTCCCCGCTAATATTTGAAAGTTCCGCCGTTGTTTCTCCATTCCTTTCACTTCCGCTTCCGCATCTTCCAGTTCCTTCTGTAAAATCCGACGGTGATTCTTTATTTCGCGAAGCCGTTGTTTCAAATCTTTGACCGGTGATTTGTTCGAGTACCTTTGTAAGGTTCGCTCCTCTACGTCCATTAGCTCAAGTGTTCGCTGAATACCGAAAACCCTATTAACGAAGACATTCTGTCGTACCGTCACGATTCGCAATCGCGCATGCGCATCAAGTTTCTCCACTACTCCCGGTTCCGCCTGTACACGGTCACACTCCTCGCGAGGAGGACGCTGAGTTTGGGTTTTTGCTCCAGCCTTTTGTTTTTCTTCTGATATAAATGCCACCAATGACTCCTGCTGCCATCGAAAGTAGCGCAAACGTCGAAGTTCCGCATTTGCTTCGTCTTCCTTGTAGTCTTTCTTTCGTAGCTGCGATCTCAGTTCACCAATCAACACTTCCAGCTCATTGACTGTCGTTTTCAGCGCGTCGTTCTGTTCGCTCAGTGCTGCGTTCTCCTTTTTCATGTTGCCAATGTTGTCTCGCTGCGCCGCCTGGTGGCGTTCTAGCTGCGTGTTACGTTCTGCGCTGATGCGGGTCGCCATGTCGATTTTACCTATGGATATAGAAAAGTGGATTTAGAACTAAAAATCATACATCAAATTAAACAGCTAAAAATAAAGTGCAATTAATTTAAGGGTATTACAACTAAAACGTTCACGTGCTGGGTCATACTTAGATGTTGATCGTATATAACCCCAAGATCACGGACAGAGGATGATCATAGTTGTTGTTCTCCGACCGAAACAGCTATATTTGGCAACGATTTCAATCCATGTTTGGATGTGAACAAGATCATTTCCGTCTTCTCAATTTGAGCATGTTTTGCGTAAGCCAAGTACGAACATACTTGATACAGTCATTCAAACGGGCGACTGCTGTTGATCGCTCTTTGGAGTCGTTGTTCATGAATGAGACGTATAACTGAGTGTCATCAGCATAAAAGTACACATTTAGTTGATGCTGCCTGATGACGTCTCCAAGTGCTTGCCATCACGAAGTTTGCTAGAGTGTGGTCGAAGTGTGATTGTTCGATTCAACAGTGGCACTTGAAGATTGATGATATCATCCAACGAACTGTTATAGTTGGTTATTAGCTCATGGAGAGGTGCCTCAACGTCGAGTAGGTTATTGTTTTGACGGATGCATTCTTTGAATGAGTTAACATTGATAGCATGTAACTTTCGAAATGTCACGATCTTTCGATTCGAAGTTCTTTATAGTTCGATGGGGCTCAGATGAGGCGAATAAACCATCCACGGCATGACCGCGACAGAGCCGGTGGGTTCACGGAAGATGAGGCGAATGAGGCATCCACGGCATGACCGCGACAGAGCTGGTGGGTTCACGGAAGATGAGGCGAATAAGGCATCCACGGCATGACCGCGACAGAGCTGGTGGGTTCACGGAAGATGAGGCGAATAAGGCATCCACGGCATGACCGCGACAGAGCTGGTGGGTTCACGGAAGATGAGGCGAATGAGGCATCCACGGCATGACCGCGACAGGGCTGGTGGGTTCACGGAAGATGAGGCGAATGAGGCATCCACGGCATGACCGCGACAGAGATGGTGGGTTCACGGAAAATGAGGCGAATAAGGCATCCACGGCATGACCGCGACAGAGCTGGTGGGTTCACGGAAGATGAGGCGAATAAGGCATCCACGGCATGACCGCGACAGAGCTGGTGGGTTCACGGAAGATGAGGCGAATGAGGCATCCACGGCATGACCGCGACAGGGCTGGTGGGTTCACGGAAGATGAGGCGAATGAGGCATCCACGGCATGACCGCGACAGAGATGGTGGGTTCACGGAAGATAAGGTGAATAAGGCATCCACGGCATGACCGCGACAGAGCTGGTGGGTTCACGGAAGATGAGGCGAATAAGGCATCCACGGCATGACCGCGACAGAGCTGGTGGGTTCACGGAAGATAAGGTGAATAAGGCATCCACGGCATGACCGCGACAGAGCTGGTGGGTTCACGGAAGATAAGGTGAATAAGGCATCCACGGCATGACCGCGACAGAGCCGGTGGGTTCACGGAAGATGAGGCGAATAAGGCATCCACGGCATGACCGCGACAGAGATGGTGGGTTCACGGAAGATAAGGTGAATAAGGCATCCACGGCATGACCGCGACAGAGCTGGTGGGTTCACGGAAGATGAGGCGAATAAGGCATCCACGGCATGACCGCGACAGAGCTGGTGGGTTCACGGAAGATGAGGCGAATAAGCACCCCTGTATGGTCTCCTTGCAGCTAGACCCCTGTATGGTCTCCTTGCAGCCAGACCCCTGTATGGTCTCCTTGCAGCTAGACCCCTGTATGGTCTCCTTGCAGCCAGGTAACTATTGCATAGTCTCCTTCAAACAGTTGACAATGTTTGACGACCCGGCGTTACAGCAGCTGTGCGGCTTGCGGTACGGTACCTGTCCCTGATGATGATTAGTCGATCTTGCCAATGCTCACTGCAAGTCGTTGTACCGGTTGGCTGAACTTGATACTGCTTGATGAAAGCAGCCACGATGACTAGAGCCGAGAGCGCGGTTGCGTTCATCACTTGATAGGCGCGGCTTTTTGATTCTTAGATAAAGTTCTAGGGTGGACTTTTTATTGGCTTTACCAAGTCTACACATAGCGCCCCACGGTTTGTGACTAATTAACTATCACGAAAATTATTAACACATAGCCATCAACAAACCAACTGATGCGTGTCGTGGTCACGCAAGACTGATCATGTGGTTGTAGAGAACCTACATCAAAAATCCATGCAACAAATCCACCCACATATTGCTATCATATGTGTAAAATAAAAGTGGTATGTTTCTTTTTGACGCTGTGCATATATTAGTAAAGAACCCGTTTCTTTAAATGTTTTTATTACGGGCGTCAGTTAATAAGGAAATACGTATAACAAGGTATGCAACTTGCCATCGATGAACGACTGGACGAGGTGTTTTTCGTCCTCGCCTAGTTTGACGGCGATGTGGCTGTAGCGACGCAGGAAGTCAGACACATCGAGGAAGTAAGTAAAAGACGGCGGAAGCATCTCGCCTGAAACAGGAGGTCAAGACGGGTCACGGGTATAGCCTCGATTACCCAGGCTCCGTGATATGGCGCCACTTTTTGTCGTATACATCATTGCCTGGGTGTAGTGTAATTAGATTAATTAGGCTCTCATGCAATTCGAATCAACGTTGTCAGTGTTTCAGTTGCCGATGACCGATCTACCTGGCGAGCTAGTCTTAATGGCGGTTCTGTTATTGACATCAAAGTGTACAGGACTAACCAGGATATCAAGTGTACCGGACTAACCAGGACATCAAGTGTACCGGACTAACCAGGACATCCATCGTACCGGACTAACCAGGACATCCAGCGTACCGGACTATCCAGGACATCAAGTGTACCGGACTAACCAGGACATCAAGCGTACCGGACTAACCAGGACATCAAGTGTACCGGACTAACCAGGACATCCAGCGTACCGAACTATCCAGGACATCAAGTGTACCGGACGAACCAGGACATCAAGCGTACCGGACTAACCAGGACATCAAGCGTACCGGACTAACCAGGACATCAAGTGTACCGACTAACCAGGAGATTAAGCGTACCGGACTAACCAGGACATCCAGCGTACCGGACTAACCAGGACATCAAGCGTACCGGACTAACCAGGACATCAAGTGTACCGGACTATCCAGGACATCAAGCGTACCGGACTAACCAGGACATCAAGCGTACCGGACTAACCAGGACATCAAACGTACCGGACTAACCAGGACATCAAGTGTACCGGACTATCCAGGACATCAAGCGTACCGGACTAACCAGGACATCAAGCGTACCGGACTAACCTGGACATCAAGTGTACCGGACTAACCAGGACATCAAGTGTACCGGACTAATCAGGAGATCAAGCATACCGGACTAACCAGGACATCAAGCGTACCGGACTAACCAGGACATCAAGCGTACCGGACTAACCAGGACATCAAGTGTACCGGACTAACCAGGAGATTAAGCGTACCGGACTAACCAGGACATCAAGCGTACCGGACTAACCAGGACATCAAGTGTACCGGACTAACCAGGACATCAAGCGTACCGGACTAACCAGGACATCAAGCGTACCGGACTAACCAGGACATCAAGCGTACCGGACTAACCAGGACATCAAGTGTACCGGACTAACCAGGAGATTAAGCGTACCGGACTAACCAAGACATCCAGCGTACCGGACTAACCAGGAGATCAAGTGTACCGGACTAACCAGGAGATCAAGCGTACCGGACTAACCAGGATATCAAGTGTACCGGACTAACCAGGAGATCAAGTGTACCGGACTAACCAGGAGATTAAGCGTACCGGACTATCCAGGACATCAAGCGCGCTAGTCTCATGCTATCAACTTACCGACACGATGATGAGATAGCTAATATAAGTATTGTCTCACGAAACAGAAGCTGGACACTACTCAGTTTCAAGGTGTAATGTAATATTCGTACATATGACTTTACACTGCAATCTTTCATCGTGAGGCCACGCGACATGGATAGATCGTACCACAAGTTCGAATTATAAATAATATATCTATCACCTAAGCTATGGAACGCTTCTATTCCGTAACCCAGCCCACTCCTTGGCATAGCAGACGTTCAAAACGTATCAATATTCATTGATGTTAATTGCGACGAAGTGCGGAACAAGAATAAAAATTGGCGACTGTGTCTTGGAGACATTACTGAGAACAAAATGGTAGTTTACCAACTTCTTGAATAAGGGGTAATGTTTTCTCGATTTTATTTTTTTTTAAACGGGAGATTTTATTTTAATTCAGGAGATCGTGATATTTTTAATAATGTTGCCCTAATTTCGAGAGATCTTCCGTCAAATCGGGAGACTTTGGATTTTTACAGTATACGAAATATGAACCGTGCAAGTACCAAACTGAATGTGTTTCTCCGTGCGCCGTAGATTGTCGACCGCCTTCTTGTGGCCACTCTTCGACAGAGCTCCTAGAAACTTCTCGAACACGTTAGTGCCGTGTTTTCCCAGCAGGGTGAGCAACGTCAGCGTCTGTTCACAGTTGTACCGCTTAGTCTGTAGTTCGGGAGAAAACATTTACGGTGTTATTATTTCAACATAATAGTATTTATAACCGATACTGTGTTTACTACTCGGAGAGCCTTAATGTTTAATTGTATACTTGTTATTATTTACCTCATTCCATGCATTGGCGGGGTTCCGGTCAGACATAATGGCTCGTGCAAGAGGGAATATGCAATATGTTGTTGGTGTTGTTGGTGGTGGTGGTGGTGTTATTGTTGTTGTTAGTGTTGTTGTTGTTGTTGTTGTTGTTGTTGTTGTTGTTGTTGTTGTTGTTGTTGTTGTTGTTGTTGTTGTTATTGTTGTTGTATCAGCGATTTGCATTCAATACCAGATAGCGTCCAAGTCATTATATCAAAATTACACTGCACCGTGGACCATAGCGTAAGGTCGAATATTCGAACTATGAGACAAACATACTGTTAATTAAATTATAAATATAATTTAACATTTGTAATGTTAATTTCCCACTAGCATACTTTGGTTTATACAACACGTACGGCAAACGAATGAAATTGTTTTGCAGACGTGTCTTGACCTACTTGGATTTCGGCGGCCATGTTGGGAGTGATGACGTCATCGTTGAGCAGGTTGTCCAACAGTGTGTCTGACAAGGCGACGTTGTCAAGGAGGAAGCCTGTCCGCTTCCATATCACCAGCTGTTGCTTCAAATCCATCGCCTCTCGAAGCTAAATGACATTTTATTGAACATGAACTGGCAGTAAAAATTAACTGTTATTATGTTATTATGTTATTAATTAATTTCAATCAGTCGGCATATATGTTAACTGGGCATTCTGTAATATATTGTCAGTGTGGTTTCTATGCGTCATCAGGTAGCCACAGTGCATTGTCACACTAGCCACATTTACTAGTCCCCGAACCATTAACCATGTCTCGCTACCCTCTATCAATGAGCCCCGTCAGAAAAGCCCCCAAGCAAACGTGACTGTGAATCGTTCCCAGTTACCGCATCAACCAATCAGTTGCATTGCTGCGAAATTACTCGATTCGGCAAATGTAACTCGTATCGATGTTTCGAATGACAAATACTCGGAATATCTGTCGTTAACTAAACAATATTTCATATCCATGACTTTTCGTACACATGCCTATTTGACGACAACTCGTGTATATCGGCGAAAGGTAATTTATTTATTTTTTTAACTTCCGTTTTATGGCCAACAAAATGAAATGCTTATCACTACATAACCGCATGCCCGTCATCGGGGTTTTGAAAAAAAAAACCAGGACGGGCATGAGTTTCTTTTTCTTCGCCTTCTTCTAGTTTGCTGCCACTTTCAATTTGCTGAACACCTGAACATGTTGTAGTGTTAGAATTAGTGAGTCCTCGACAGGTTACACATTTAGCCCATGAGTCAGATTTTATACTTCCTCTGGCATAAACAAAAGCAGGTAGAAGGGACCAAGGGCTTTTAGTCCCTCTTATGAGAGACACAAACAACGTGGGATGATATCGGGTGGACTCCAACCTCTCGATACAAAGTCCAGTGTTCTAACCCCTAGACCATCACTCCCTCGCCCCTTCCACCCTCTAACCCCTAGACCATCTTACCCTCGCCCCTTCCACCCTCTAACCGCTAGACCATCTCTCCCTCGCCCCTTCCACCCTCTAACCGCTAGACCATCTTACCCTCGCCCCTTCCACCCTCTAACCGTTAGACCATCTCTCCCTCGCCCCTTCCACCCTCTAACCGTTAGACCATCTTACCCTCGCCCCTTCCACCCTCTAACCGTTAGACCATCTCTCCCTCGCCCCTTCCACCCTCTAACCGCTAGACCATCTTACCCTCGCCCCTTCCACCCTCTAACCGTTAGACCATCTCTCCCTCGCCCCTTCCACCCTCTAACCGCTAGACCATCTTACCCTCGCCCCTTCCACCCTCTAACCGCTAGACCATCTTACCCTCGCCCCTTCCACCCTCTAACCGCTAGAACATCTCTCCCTCGCCCCTTCCACACTCTAACCGCTAGACCATCTTACCCTCGCCCCTTCCACCCTCTAACCCCTAGACCATCTCTCCCTCGCCCCTTCCACCCTCTAACCGCTAGACCATCTTACCCTCGCCCCTTCCACCCTCTAACCGCTAGACCATCTTACCCTCGCCCTTTCCTCCCTCCAACAGCTAGACCATCTCACCCTCACCCGTCTCTCCCTCTGACCGCTAGACCATCTCACCTTCGTCTTTTCTTCCCTCCAACCGCTAGACCATCTCACCCTCGCCCCTTCCTCCCTCCAACCGCTAGACCATCTCACCCTCGCCCCTTCCTCCCTACAACAGCTAGACCATCTCACCCTCGCCCCTTCCTCCCTCCAACCGCTAGACCATCTCACCCTCGCCCCTTCCTCCCTACAACAGCTAGACCATCTCACCCTCACCCGTCCCTCCCTCCAACCGCTAGACCATCTCACCCTCGCCCCTTCCTCCCTCCAACCGCTAGACCATCTCACCCTCGCCCCTTCCTCCCTCCAACAGCTAGACCATCTCACCCTCACCCGTCCCTCCCTCTGACCGCTAGACCATCTCACCTTCGTCTTTTCTTCCCTCCAACCGCTAGACCATCTCACCCTCGCCCCTTCCTCCCTCCAACCGCTAGACCATCTCACCCTCGCCCCTTCCTCCCTCCAACAGCTAGACCATCTCACCCTCACCCGTCCCTCCCTCTGACCGCTAGACCATCTCACCTTCGTCTTTTCTTCCCTCCAATCGCTAGACCATCTCACCCTCGCCCCTTCCTCCCTCCAACCGCTAGACCATCTCACCCTCGCCCCTTCCTCCCTCCAACAGCTAGACCATCTCACCCTCACCCGTCCCTCCCTCTGACCGCTAGACCATCTCACCTTCGTCTTTTCTTCCCTCCAATCGCTAGACCATCTCACCCTCGCCCCTTCCTCCCTCCAACCGCTAGACCATCTCACCCTCGCCCCTTCCTCCCTCCAACAGCTAGACCATCTCACCCTCACCAGCCCCTCCCTCTGACCGCTAGACCATCTCACCTTCGCCTTTTCTTCCCTCCAATCGCTAGACCATATCACCCTCGCCCCTTCCTCCCTGTAATTCGTTGTGAATGCTACATCGACTTTGCGCCTTTAGTCTGTCTGAGACTGTCTGAAGCACACTGTATGGTTAATCCTATTTATAACACCTTTCTTCCGATGTATGGCCATATCTTATACACATTGGTGTTGGTCTGACACAGAGACTCGGCTAAGTTGTCGTAGAACTTAGTCGCATGAGAATGTTGTCTTTGTGTGACGCAGTCTTACACCGTGTGGCAGTTGCCAATGTTCTCTATGGTAGCAACAATCCAGTACATAATTACAAATCACACAATGCCTAAACTATCGTTTGGTTGCAGAACACGCACTAACAGCACAGATGTATTCAATGTCCACGATTGTTACAGTGCAGCTTAACAGTATTTCCTAATGATACTTAAATCTTGTACTTTTCTAATTGGAACAACGATGACATTTGCCAACGAACAGAATATAAATAACTTACGGTACGGACGCGGCACGGCCACCGTCGGCGGTGCAGTCTTCAGACAG
>OY759269.1:39535215-39652715 GCA_963662155.1 Lamellibrachia columna | reverse complement strand
GATTATCCATGTTCTACTCGTTCTACCCATAGTTCTACTTCTTTTCAGTGATTATTCATGTTCTACTCGTTTTACCCATAGCTTCACTTCTTTTCAGTGATTATCCATGTTCTACTCGTTCTACCCATAGCTGTACTTCTTTTCAGGGATTATCCATGTTCTACTCGTTCTACCCATATCTCTACTTCTTTTCAGTGATTATCCATGTTCTACACGTTCTACCCATATATCTACTTCTTTTCAGGGATTATCCATGTTCTACTCGTTCGACCCATAGCTCTACTTCTTTTCAGTATTTATCCATGTTCTACTCGTCCTACCCATATCTCTACTTCTTTTCAGTGATTATCCATGTTCTACTCGTTCTACCCATAGTTCTACTTCTTTTCAGTGATTTTCCATGTTCTACTCGTTCTACCCATAGCTCTACTTCTTTTCAGTGATTATCCATGTTCTACTCGTTCTACCCATAGCTCTACTTCTTTTCAGGGATTATCCATGTTCTACTCGTTCTACCCATAGTTCTAGTTCTTTTCAGGGATTATCCATGTTCTACTCGTTCTACCCATATCTCTACTTCTTTTCAGTGATTATCCATGTTCTACTCGTTCTACACATATATCTACTTCTTTTCAGGGATTATCCATGTCCTACTCGTTCTACCCATAGCTCTACTTCTTTTCAGTGATTATCCATGTTCTACTCGTCCTACCCATATATCTACTTCTTTTCAGTGATTATCCATGTTGTACTCGTTCTACCCATAGCTCTACTTCTTTTCAGTGATTATCCATGTTCTACTCGTTCTACCCATATCTCTACTTCTTTTCAGTGATTATCCATGTTCTACTCGTTCTACCCATAGCTCTACTTCTTTTCAGTGATTATCCATGTTCTACTCGTTCTACCCATAGCTGTACTTCTTTTCAGGGATTATCCATGTTCTACTCGTTCTACACATATCTCTACTTCTTTTCAGTGATTATCCATGTTCTACACGTTCTACACATATATCTACTTCTTTTCAGGGATTATCCATGTTCTACTCGTTCGACCCATAGCTCTACTTCTTTTCAGTATTTATCCATGTTCTACTCGTCCTACCCATATATCTACTTCTTTTCAGTGATTATCCATGTTCTACTCGTTCTACCCATAGCTCTACTTCTTTTCAGTGATTATCCATGTTCTACTCGTTCTACCCATATCTCTACTTATTTTCAGTGATTATCCATGTTCTATTCGTTCTACCAATAGCTCTACTTCTTTTCAGTGATTATCCATGTTCTACTCGTTCTACCCATGTCTCAACTGTTTTCAGTGATAATCCATATTCTACTCGTTCTACCCACAGCTTTACTTCTTTTCAGTGATTATCCATGTTCTACTCGTTCTACCCATATATCTACTTCTTTTCAGTGATTATCCATGTTCTACTCGTTCTACCCATAGCTCTACTTCTTTTCAGTGATTATCCATGTTCTACGCGTTCTACCCATATCTCTACTTCTTTTCAGTGATTATCCATGTTCTACTCGTTCTACCCATAGCTCTACTTCTTTTCAGTGATTATCCATGTTCTACTCGTTCTACCCATATCTCTACTGTTTTCAGTGATTATCCATGTTCTACTCGTTCGACCCATAGCTCTACTTCTTTTCAGGGATTATCCATGTTCTACTCGTTCGACCCATAGCTCTACTTCTTTTCAGGGATTATCCATGTTCTACTCGTTCTACCCATAGCTCTACTTCTTTTCAGTGATTATCCATGTTCTACTCGTTCTACCCATATTTCTACTTCTTATCAGTGATTATCCATGTTCTTCTCGTTCTACCCATAGCTCTATTTCTTGTCAGTGATTATCCATGTTCTACTCGTTCTACCCATAGCTCTACTTCTTTTCAGTGATTATTCATGTTCTACTCGTTTTACCCATAGCTTCACTTCTTTTCAGTTATTATCCATGTTGTACTCGTTGTACCCATAGCTCTACTTCTTTTCAGGGATTATCAATGTTCTACTCGTTCTACCCATATCTCTACTTCTTTTCAGTGATTATCCATGTTCTACTCTTTCTACCCATATA
Organism: Lamellibrachia columna; assembly: GCA_963662155.1. NCBI lineage: Eukaryota > Metazoa > Annelida > Polychaeta > Sabellida > Siboglinidae > Lamellibrachia > Lamellibrachia columna. Next base: position 39,650,626 of record OY759269.1, on the reverse strand, counting down.
TCTACTACTTCTTATCAGGGATTATCCATGTTCTACTCGTTCTACCCATAGCTCTACTTCTTTTCAGTGATTATCCATGTTCTATTCGTCCTACCCATATCTCTACTTCTTTTCAGTGATTATCCATGTTCTACTCGTTCTACCCATAGCTCTACTTCTTTTCAGTGATTATCCATGTTCTACTCGTTCTACCCATACCTCTACTTCTTTTCAGTGATTATCCATGTTCTATTCGTTCTACCAATAGTTCTACTTCTTTTCAATGATTATCCATGTTCTACTCGTTCTACCCATGTCTCTACTGTTTTCAGTGATTATCCATGTTCTACTCGTTCTACCCATATCTCTACTTCTTTTCAGGGATTATCCATGTTCTACTCGTTCTACCCATAGCTATACTTCTTTTCAGTGATTATCCATGTTCTACTCGTCCTACCCATAGCTCTACTTCTTTTCAGTGATTATCCATGTTCTACTCGTTCTACCCATATCTCTACTTCTTTTCAGTGATTATCCATGTTCTACTCGTTCTACCCATAGCTCTACTTCTTTTCAGGGATTATCCATGTTCTACTCGTTCGACCCATAGCTCTACTTCTTTTCAGTGATTATCCATGTTCTACTCGTTCTACCCATGTCTCTACTGTTTTCAGTGATTATCCATGTTCTACTCGTTCTACCCATATCTCTACTTCTTTTCAGGGATTATCCATGTTCTACTCGTTCCACCCATAGCTCTACTTCTTTTCAGTGATTATCCATGTTCTACTCGTCCTACCCATATCTCTACTTCTTTTCAGTGATTATCCATGTTCTACTCGTTCTACCCATAGCTCTACTCCTTTTCAGTGATTATCCATGTTCTACTCGTTCTACCCATATCTCTACTTCTTTTCAGTGATTATCCATGTTCTACTAGTTCTACCCATAGCTCTACTTCTTTTCAGTGATTATCCATGTTCTACTCGTTCTACCCATATCTCTACTTCTTTTCAGTGATTATCCATGTTCTATTCGTTCTACCAATAGCTATACTTCTTTTCAGTGATTATCCATGTTCTACTCGTTCTACCCATAGCTCTACTTCTTTTCAGTGATTATCCATGTTCTACTCGTTCTACCCATAGCTCTACTTCTTTTCAGTGATTATCCATGTTCTACTCGTTCTACCCATATCTCTACTTCTTTTCAGGGATTATCCATGTTCTACTCGTTCGACCCAGAGCTCTACTTCTTTTCATGATTATCCATGTTCTACTCGTCCTACCCATATCTCTACTTCTTTTCAGTGATTATCCATGTTCTTCTCGTTCTACCCATAGCTCTACTTCTTTTCAGTGATTATCCATGTTCTACTCGTTCTACCCATAGCTTCACTTCTTTTCAGTGATTATCCATGTTCTACTCGTTCTACCCATATCTCTACTTCTTTTCAGTGATTATCCATGTTCTTCTCGTTCTACCCCATATCTCTACTTCTTTTCAGGGATTATCCATGTTCTAATCGTTCTACCCATATATCTACTTCTTTTCAGTGATTTTCCATGTTCTACTCGTTCTACCCATAGCTCTACTTCTTTTCAGTGATTATCCATGTTCTACTCGTTCTACCCATAGCTCTACTTCTTTTCAGGGATTATCCATGTTCTACTCGTTCTACCCATAGTTCTAGTTCTTTTCAGGGATTATCCATGTTCTACTCGTTCTACCCATATCTCTACTTCTTTTCAGTGATTATCCATGTTCTACTCGTTCTACACATATATCTACTTCTTTTCAGGGATTATCCATGTTCTACTCGTTCTACCCATAGCTCTACTTCTTTTCAGTGATTATCCATGTTCTACTCGTCCTACCCATATATCTACTTCTTTTCAGTGATTATCCATGTTGTACTCGTTCTACCCATAGCTCTACTTCTTTTCAGTGATTATCCATGTTCTACTCGTTCTACCCATATCTCTACTTCTTTTCAGTGATTATCCATGTTCTACTCGTTCTACCCATAGCTCTACTTCTTTTCAGTGATTATCCATGTTCTACTCGTTCTACACATAGCTCTACTTCTTTTCAGCGATTATTCATGTTCTACTCGTTCTACCCATAGCTTCACTTCTTTTCAGGGATTATCCATGTTCTACTCATTCGACCCATAGCTCTACTTCTTTTCAGGGATTATCCATGTTCTACACGTTCGACCCATAGCTCTACTTCCTTTCAGGCATTATCCATGTGCTACTCGTTCGACCCATAGCTCTACTTCTTTTCAGGGATAATCCATGTTCAACTCGTTCTACAAAATAGCTCTACTTCTTTTCAGTGATTATCCATGTTCTACTCGTTCTACCCATATCTCTACTTCTTATCAGTGATTATCCATGTTCTTCTCGTTCTACCCATAGCTCTACTTCTTGTCAGTGATTATCCATGTTCTACTCGTTCTACCCATAGCTCTACTTCTTTTCAGTGATTATTCATGTTCTACTCTTTCTACCCATAGCTTCACTTCTTTTCAGTGATTATCCATGTTCTACTCGTTCTACCCATAGCTCTATTTCTTTTCAGGGATTATCCATGTTCTACTCGTTCTACCAATATCTCTAATTCTTTTCAGTGATTATCCATGTTCTACTCGTTCTACCCATATATCTACTTCTTTTCAGGGATTATCCATGTTCTACTCGTTCGACCCATAGCTCTACTTCTTTTCAGTGATTATTCATGTTCTACTCGTTCTACCCATAGCTTCACTTCTTTTCAGTTATTATCCATGTTGTACTCGTTGTACCCATAGCTCTACTTCTTTTCAGGGATTATCAATGTTCTACTCGTTCTACCCATATCTCTACTTCTTTTCAGTGATTATCCATGTTCTACTCTTTCTACCCATATATCTACTACTTCTTATCAGGGATTATCCATGTTCTACTCGTTCTACCCATAGCTCTACTTCTTTTCAGTGATTATCCATGTTCTATTCGTCCTACCCATATCTCTACTTCTTTTCAGTGATTATCCATGTTCTACTCGTTCTACCCATAGCTCTACTTCTTTTCAGTGATTATCCATGTTCTACTCGTTCTACCCATACCTCTACTTCTTTTCAGTGATTATCCATGTTCTATTCGTTCTACCAATAGTTCTACTTCTTTTCAGTGATTATCCATGTTCTACTCGTTCTACCGATGTCTCTACTGTTTTCAGTGATTATCCATGTTCTACTCGTTCTACCCATATCTCTACTTCTTTTCAGGGATTATCCATGTTCTACTCGTTCTACCCATAGCTATACTTCTTTTCAGTGATTATCCATGTTCTACTCGTCCTACCCATAGCTCTACTTCTTTTCAGTGATTATCCATGTTCTACTCGTTCTACCCATATCTCTACTTCTTTTCAGTGATTATCCATGTTCTACTCGTTCTACCCATAGCTCTACTTCTTTTCAGGGATTATCCATGTTCTACTCGTTCGACCCATAGCTCTACTTCTTTTCAGTGATTATCCATGTTCTACTCGTTCTACCCATGTCTCTACTGTTTTCAGTGATTATCCATGTTCTACTCGTTCTACCCATATCTCTACTTCTTTTCAGGGATTATCCATGTTCTACTCGTTCCACCCATAGCTCTACTTCTTTTCAGTGATTATCCATGTTCTACTCGTCCTACCCATATCTCTACTTCTTTTCAGTGATTATCCATGTTCTACTCGTTCTACCCATAGCTCTACTCCTTTTCAGTGATTATCCATGTTCTACTCGTTCTACCCATATCTCTACTTCTTTTCAGTGATTATCCATGTTCTACTAGTTCTACCCATAGCTCTACTTCTTTTCAGTGATTATCCATGTTCTACTCGTTCTACCCATATCTCTACTTCTTTTCAGTGATTATCCATGTTCTATTCGTTCTACCAATAGCTATACTTCTTTTCAGTGATTATCCATGTTCTACTCGTTCTACCCATAGCTCTACTTCTTTTCAGTGATTATCCATGTTCTACTCGTTCTACCCATAGCTCTACTTCTTTTCAGTGATTATCCATGTTCTACTCGTTCTACCCATATCTCTACTTCTTTTCAGGGATTATCCATGTTCTACTCGTTCGACCCAGAGCTCTACTTCTTTTCATGATTATCCATGTTCTACTCGTCCTACCCATATCTCTACTTCTTTTCAGTGATTATCCATGTTCTTCTCGTTCTACCCATAGCTCTACTTCTTTTCAGTGATTATCCATGTTCTACTCGTTCTACCCATAGCTTCACTTCTTTTCAGTGATTATCCATGTTCTACTCGTTCTACCCATATCTCTACTTCTTTTCAGTGATTATCCATGTTCTTCTCGTTCTACCCCATATCTCTACTTCTTTTCAGGGATTATCCATGTTCTAATCGTTCTACCCATATATCTACTTCTTTTCAGTGATTTTCCATGTTCTACTCGTTCTACCCATAGCTCTACTTCTTTTCAGTGATTATCCATGTTCTACTCGTTCTACCCATAGCTCTACTTCTTTTCAGGGATTATCCATGTTCTACTCGTTCTACCCATAGTTCTAGTTCTTTTCAGGGATTATCCATGTTCTACTCGTTCTACCCATATCTCTACTTCTTTTCAGTGATTATCCATGTTCTACTCGTTCTACACATATATCTACTTCTTTTCAGGGATTATCCATGTTCTACTCGTTCTACCCATAGCTCTACTTCTTTTCAGTGATTATCCATGTTCTACTCGTCCTACCCATATATCTACTTCTTTTCAGTGATTATCCATGTTGTACTCGTTCTACCCATAGCTCTACTTCTTTTCAGTGATTATCCATGTTCTACTCGTTCTACCCATATCTCTACTTCTTTTCAGTGATTATCCATGTTCTACTCGTTCTACCCATAGCTCTACTTCTTTTCAGTGATTATCCATGTTCTACTCGTTCTACACATAGCTCTACTTCTTTTCAGCGATTATTCATGTTCTACTCGTTCTACCCATAGCTTCACTTCTTTTCAGGGATTATCCATGTTCTACTCATTCGACCCATAGCTCTACTTCTTTTCAGGGATTATCCATGTTCTACACGTTCGACCCATAGCTCTACTTCCTTTCAGGCATTATCCATGTGCTACTCGTTCGACCCATAGCTCTACTTCTTTTCAGGGATAATCCATGTTCAACTCGTTCTACAAAATAGCTCTACTTCTTTTCAGTGATTATCCATGTTCTACTCGTTCTACCCATATCTCTACTTCTTATCAGTGATTATCCATGTTCTTCTCGTTCTACCCATAGCTCTACTTCTTGTCAGTGATTATCCATGTTCTACTCGTTCTACCCATAGCTCTACATCTTTTCAGTGATTATTCATGTTCTACTCTTTCTACCCATAGCTTCACTTCTTTTCAGTGATTATCCATGTTCTACTCGTTCTACCCATAGCTCTATTTCTTTTCAGGGATTATCCATGTTCTACTCGTTCTACCAATATCTCTAATTCTTTTCAGAGATTATCCATGTTCTACTCGTTCTACCCATATATCTACTTCTTTTCAGGGATTATCCATGTTCTACTCGTTCGACCCATAGCTCTACTTCTTTTCAGTGATTATCCATGTTCTACTCGTCCTACCCATATCTCTACTTCTTTTCAGTGATTATCCATGTTCTACTCGTTCTACCCATAGCTCTACTTCTTTTCAGTGATTATCCATGTTCTACTCGTTCTACCCATATCTCTACTTCTTTTCAGTGATTATCCATGTTCTTTTCGTTCTACCCATATCTCTACTTCTTTTCAGGGATTATACATGTTCTACTCGTTCTACCCATAGCTCAACTTCTTTTCAGTGATTATCCATGTTCTACTCGTCCTAACCATGTCTCTACTTCTTTTCAGTGATTATCCATGTTCTACTCGTTCTACCCATAGCTCTACTTCTTTTCAGTGATTATCCATGTTCTACTCGTTCTACCCATACCTCTACTTGTTTTCAGTGATTATCCATGTTCTACTCGTTCTACCCATAGCTCTACTTCTTTTCAGTGATTATCCATGTTCTACTCGTTCTACCCATATCTCTACTGTTTTCAGTGATTATCCATGTTCTACTCGTCCTACCCATATCTCAACTTCTTTTCAGTGATTATCCATGTTCTATTCGTTCTAACAATAGCTCTACTTCTTTTCAGTGATTATCCATGTTCTACTCGTTCTACCCATGTCTCTACTGTTTTCAGTGATTATCCATGTTCTACTCGTTCTACCCATAGCTGTACTTCTTTTCAGTGATTATCCATGTTCTACTCGTTCTACCCATAGCTTTACTTCTTTTCAGTGATTATCCATGTTCTACTCGTTCTACCCATATATCTACTTCTTTTCAGGGATTATCCATGTTCTACTCGTTCTACCCATAGCTCTACTTCTTTTCAGTGATTATCCATGTTCTACTCGTTCTACCCATAGCTTTACTTCTTTTCAGTGATTATCCATGTTCTACTCGTTCTACCCATAATCTCTACTTCTTTTCAGGGATTATCCATGTTCTACTCGTTCTACCCATAGCTCTACTTCTTTTCAGTGATTATCCATGTTCTACTCCTGCTACCCATATCTCTACTTCTTTTCAGTGATTATCCATGTTCTACTCCTTCTACCCATAGCTCTACTTCTTTTCAGTGATTATCCATGTTCTACTCGTTCTACCCATATCTCTACTTCTTTTCAGTGATTATCCATGTTCTACTCGTTCTACCCATAGCTCTACTTCTTTTCAGTGATTATCCATGTTCTACTCGTTCTACCCATATCTCTACTGTTTTCAGTGATTATCCATGTTCTACTCGTTCTACCCATAGCTCTAATTCTTTTCAGTTATTATCCATGTTCTACTCGTTCTACCCATATTTCTACTTCTTTTCAGTGATTATCCATGGTCTTCTCGTTCTACCCATATATCTACTTCTTTTCATGGATTATCCATGTTCTACTCGTTCTACACATAGCTCTACTTCTTATCAGTGATTATCCATGTTCTACTCGTTCTACCCATAGCTCTACTTCTTTTCAGTGATTATCCATGTTCTACTCGTTCTACCCATATCTCTACTTGTTTTCAGTGATTATCCATGTTCTACTCGTTCTACCCATAGCTCTACTTCTTTTCAGTGATTATCCATGTTCTACTCGTTCTACCCATATCTCTACTGTTTTCAGTGATTATCCATGTTCTACTCGTCCTACCCATATCTCTACTTCTTTTCAGTGATTATCCATGTTCTACTCGTTCTACCTATAGCTCTACTTCTTTTCAGTGATTATCCTTGTTCTACTCGTTCAACCCATATCTCTACTTCTTTTCAGTGATTATCCATGTTCTATTCGTTCTACCAATAGCTCTACTTCTTTTCAGTGATTATCCATGTTCTACTCGTTCTACCCATGTCTCTACTGTTTTCAGTGATTATCCATGTTCTACTCGTTCTACCCATAGCTCTACTTCTTTTCAGTGATTATCCATGTTCTACTCGTTCTACCCATAGCTTTACTTCTTTTCAGTGATTATCCATGTTCTACTCGTTTTACCCATAGCTCTACTTCTTTTCAATGATTTTCCATGTTCTACTCGTCCTACCCATATCTCTACTTCTTTTCAGTGATTATCCATGTTCTACTCGTTCTATCCATATCTCTACTTCTTTTCAGGGATTATCCATGTTCTGCTCGTTCGACCCATAGCTCTACTTCTTTTCAGGGATTATCCATGTTCTACTCGTTCTACCCATAGTTCTAGTTCTTTTCAGGGATTATCCATGTTCTACTCGTTCTACCCATATCTCTACTTCTTTTCAGTGATTATAGATGTTCTACTCGTTCTACCCATATATCTACTTCTTTTCAGAGATTATCCATGTTCTACTCGTTCTACCCATAGCTCTACTTCTTTTCAGTGATTATCCATGTTCTACTCGTTCTACCCATAGCTCTACTTCTTTTCAGTGATTATCCATGTTCTACTCGTCCTACCCATATATCTACTTCTTTTCAGTGATTATCCATGTTCTACTCGTTCTACCCATAGCTCTACTTCTTTTCAGTGATTATCCATGTTCTACTCGTTCTACCCATATCTCTACTTCTTTTCAGTGATTATCCTTGTTCTACTCGTTCTACCCATAGCTCTACTTCTTTTCAGTGATTATCCATGTTCTACTCGTTCTACACATAGCTCTACTTCTTTTCAGCGATTATTCATGTTCTACTCGTTCTACCCATATCTCTACTTCTTTTCAGTGATTATCCTTGTTCTACTCGTTCTACCCATAGCTCTACTTCTTTTCAGTGATTATCCATGTTCTACTCGTTCTACACATAGCTCTACTTCTTTTCAGCGATTATTCATGTTCTACTCGTTCTACCCATAGCTTCACTTCTTTTCAGGGATTATCCATGTTCTACTCATTCGACCCATAGCTCTACTTCTTTTCAGGGATTATCCATGTTCTACACTTTCGACCCATAGCTCTAATTCTTTTCAGGGATTATCCATGTGCTACTCGTTCGACCCATAGCTCTACTTCTTTTCAGGGATAATCCATGTTCTCCTCGTTCTACCCATGTCTCTACTTCTTTTCAGTGATTATCCATGTTCTACTCGTTCTACCCATATCTCTACTTCTTTTCAGTGATTATCCTTGTTCTACTCGTTCTACCCATAGCTCTACTTCTTTTCAGTGATTATCCATGTTCTACTCGTTCTACACATAGCTCTACTTCTTTTCAGCGATTATTCATGTTCTACTCGTTCTACCCATAGCTTCACTTCTTTTCAGGGATTATCCATGTTCTACTCATTCGACCCATAGCTCTACTTCTTTTCAGGGATTATCCATGTTCTACACTTTCGACCCATAGCTCTAATTCTTTTCAGGGATTATCCATGTGCTACTCGTTCGACCCATAGCTCTACTTCTTTTCAGGGATGATCCATGTTCTCCTCGTTCTACCCATGCCTCTACTTCTTTTCAGTGATTATCCATGTTCTACTCGTTCTACAAATAGCTCTACTTCTTTTCAGTGATTATCCATGTTCTACTCGTTCTACCCATATCTCTACTTTTTTCAGTGATTATCCATGTTCTACTCGTTCTACCCATAGCTCTACTTCTTTTCAGTGATTATCCATGTTCTACTCGTTCTACCCATATCTCTACTGTTTTCAGTGATTATCCATGTTCTACTCGTCCTACCCATATCTCTACTTCTTTTCAGTGATTATCCATGTACTACTCGTTCTACCTATAGCTCTACTTATTTTCAGTGATTATCCATGTTCTACTCGTTCAACCCATATCTCTACTTCTTTTCAGTGATTATCCATGTTCTATTCGTTCTACCAATAGCTCTACTTCTTTTCAGTGATTATCCATGTTCTACTCGTTCTACCCATGTCTCTACTGTTTTCAGTGATTATCCATGTTCTACTCGTTCTACCCATAGCTCTACTTCTTTTCAGTGATTATCCATGTTCTACTCGTTCTACCCATAGCTTTACTTCTTTTAAGTGATTATCCATGTTCTACTCGTTCTACCCATATCTCTACTTCTTTTCAGGGATTATCCATGTTCTACTCGTTCTACCCATAGCTCTACTTCTTTTCAGTGATTATCCATGTTCTACTCGTCCTACCCATATCTCTACTTCTTTTCAGTGATTATCCATGTTCTACTCGTTCTACCCATAGCTCTACTTCTTTTCAGTGATTATCCATGTTCTACTCGTTCTACCCATATCTCTACTTCTTTTCAGTGATTATCCATGTTCTACTCGTACTACCCATAGCTCTACTTCTTTTCAGTGATTATCCATGTTCTACTCGTTCTACCCATATCTCTACTGTTTTCAGTGATTATCCTTGTTCTACTCGTCCTACCCATATCTCTACTTCTTTTCAGTGATTATCCATGTTCTACTCGTTCTACCCATAGCTTTACTTCTTTTCAGTGATTATCCATGTTCTACTCGTTCTACCCATATCTCTACTTCTTTTCAGGGATTATCCATGTTCTACTCGTTCTACCCATAGCTCTACTTCTTTTCAGTGATTATCCATGTTCTACTCGTCCTACCCATATCTCTACTTCTTTTCAGTGATTATCCATGTTCTACTCGTTCTACCCATAGCTCTACTTCTTTTCAGTGATTATCCATGTTCTACTCGTTCTACCCATATCTCTACTTCTTTTCAGTGATTATCCATGTTCTACTCGTACTACCCATAGCTCTACTACTTTTCAGTGATTATCCATGTTCTACTCGTTCTACCCATATCTCTACTGTTTTCAGTGATTATCCTTGTTCTACTCGTTCTACCCATAGCTCTACTTCTTTTCAGTTATTATCCATGTTCTACTCGTTCTACCCATAGTTTGCTTCTTTTCAGTTATTATCCATGTTCTACTATTTCTACCCATATTTCTACTTCTTTTCAGTGATTATCCATGGTCTTCTCGTTCTACCCATATATCTACTTCTTTTCAGGGTTTATCCATGTTCTACTCATTCGACCCATAACTCTACTTCTTTTCAGGAATTATCCATGTTCTACAAGTTCGACCCATAGCTCTACTTCTTTTCAGGGATTATCCATGTGCTACTCTTTCGACCCATAGCTCTACTTCTTTTCAGGGATAATCCAAGTTCTACTCGTTCTACAAAATAGCTCAACTTCTTTTCAGTGATTATCCATGTTCTACTCGTTCTACCCATATCTCTACTTCTTATCAATGATTATCCATGTTCTTCTCGTTCTATCCATAGCTCTACTTCTTGTCAGTGATTATCCATGTTCTACTCGTTTTACCCATAGCTCTACTTCTTTTCAGTGATTATTCATGTTCTACTCGTTCTACCCATAGCTTCACTTCTTTTCAGTGATTATCCATGTTCTACTCGTTTTACCTATAGCTTTGCTTCTTTTCAGTGATTATCCATGTTCTACTCGTTCTACCCATATCTCTACTTCTTTTCAGTGATTATCCATGGTCTTCTCGTTCTACCCATATATCTATTTCTTTTCAGGGATTATCCATGTTCTACTCGTTCTACCCATAGCTCTACTTCTTTTCAGTGATTATCCATGTTCTACTCGTTGTACCCATAGCTCTACTTCTTTTCAGTGATTATCCATGTTCTACTCGTTCTACACATAGCGCTACTTCTTTTCAGTGATTATCCATGTTCTACTCGTTCTACCCATAGCTTCACTTCTTTTCAGGGATTATCCATGTTCTACTCGTTCGACCCATAGCTCTACTTCTTTTCAGGGATTATCCATGTTCTACTCGTTCGACCCATAGCTCTACTTCTTTTCAGGGATTATCCATGTTCTACTCGTTCTACCAATAGTTCTACTTCTTTTCAGTGATTATCCATGTTCTACTCGTTCTACCCATATCTCTACTTGTTTTCAGTGATTATCCATGTTCTACTCGTCCTACCCATATATCTACTTCTTTTCAGTGATTATCCATGTACTACTCGTTCTACCTATAGCTCTACTTCTTTTCAGTGATTATCCATGTTCTACTCGTTCAACCCATATTTCTACTTCTTTTCAGTGATTTTCCATGTTCTATTCGTTCTACCAATAGCTCTACTTCTTTTCAGTGATTATCCATGTTCTTCTCGTTCTACCCATATATCTACTTCTTTTCATGGATTATCCATGTTCTACTCGTTCTACCCATAGCTCTACTTCTTATCAGTGATTATCCATGTTCTACTCGTTCTACCCATAGCTCTACTTCTTTTCAGTGATTATCCATGTTCTACTCGTTCTACCCATATCTCTACTTCTTTTCAGTGATTATCCATGTTCTACTCGTTCTACCCATAGCTCTACTTCTTTTCAGTGATTATCCATGTTCTACTCGTTCTACCCTTATCTCTACTGTTTTAAGTGATTATCCATGTTCTACTTGTTCTACCCATAGCTCTACTTCTTTTCAGTTATTATCCATGTTCTACTCGTTCTACCCATATCTCTACTTCTTTTCAGTGATTATCCATGTTCTACTCGTTCTACCCATATCTCTACTGTTTTCAGTGATTATCCATGTTCTACTCGTCCTACCCATGTCTCTACTTCTTTTCAGTGATTATCCATGTTCTACTCGTTCTACCCATAGCTCTACTTCTTTTCAGTGATTATCCATGTTCTACTCGTTCTACCCATATCTCTACTTGTTTTCAGTGATTATCCATGTTCTACTCGTTCTACCCATAGCTCTACTTCTTTTCAGTGATTATCCATGTTCTACTCGTTCTACCCATATCTCTACTGTTTTCAGTGATTATCCATGTTCTACTCGTCCTACCCATATCTATACTTCTTTTCAGTGATTATCCATGTACTATTCGTTCTACCAATAGCTCTACTTCTTTTCAGTGATTATCCATGTTCTACTCGTTCTACCCATGTCTCTACTATTTTCAGTGATTATCCATGTTCTACTCGTTCTACCTATAGCTCTACTTATTCTCAGTGATTATCCATGTTCTACTCGTTCAACCCATATCTCTACTTCTTTTCAGTGATTATCCATGTTCTATTCGTTCTACCAATAGCTCTACTTCTTTTCAGTGATTATCCATGTTCTACTCGTTCTACCCATAGCTCTACTTCTTTTCAGTGATTATCCATGTTCTACTCGTTCTACCCATAGCTTTACTTCTTTTAAGTGATTATCCATGTTCTACTCGTTCTACCCATATCTCTACTTCTTTTCAGGGATTATCCATGTTCTACTCGTTCTACCCATAGCTCTACTTCTTTTCAGTGATTATCCATGTTCTACTCGTCCTACCCATATCTCTACTTCTTTTCAGTGATTATCCATGTTCTACTCGTTCTACCAATAGCTCTACTTCTTTTCAGTGATTATCCATGTTCTACTCGTTCTACCCATATCTCTACTTCTTTTCAGTGATTATCCATGTTCTACTCGTACTACCCATAGCTCTACTTCTTTTCAGTGATTATCCATGTTCTACTCGTTCTACCCATATCTCTACTGTTTTCAGTGATTATCCTTGTTCTACTCGTCCTACCCATATCTCTACTTCTTTTCAGTGATTATCCATGTACTACTCGTTCTACCCATAGCTTTACTTCTTTTCAGTGATTATCCATGTTCTACTCGTTCTACCCATATCTCTACTTCTTTTCAGGGATTATCCATGTTCTACTCGTTCTACCCATAGCTCTACTTCTTTTCAGTGATTAACCATGTTCTACTCGTCCTACCCATATCTCTACTTCTTTTCAGTGATTATCCATGTTCTACTCGTTCTACCCATAGCTCTACTTCTTTTCAGTGATTATCCATGTTCTACTCGTTCTACCCATATCTCTACTTCTTTTCAGTGATTATCCATGTTCTACTCGTACTACCCATAGCTCTACTACTTTTCAGTGATTATCCATGTTCTACTCGTTCTACCCATATCTCTACTGTTTTCAGTGATTATCCATGTTCTACTCGTTCTACCCATAGCTCTACTTCTTTTCAGTTATTATCCATGTTCTACTCGTTCTACCCATAGTTTGCTTCTTTTCAGTTATTATCCATGTTCTACTATTTCTACCCATATTTCTACTTCTTTTCAGTGATTATCCATGGTCTTCTCGTTCTACCCATATATCTACTTCTTTTCATGGATTATCCATGTTCTACTCGTTCTACCCATAGCTCTACTTCTTATCAGTGATTATCCATGTTCTACTCGTTCTACCCATAGCTCTACTTCTGTTCAGTGATTATCCATGTTCTACTCGTTCTACCCATATCTCTACTTCTTTTCAGTGATTATCCATGTTCTACTCGTTCTACACATAGCTCTACTTCTTTTCAGTGATTATCCATGTTCTACTCGTTCTACCCATATCTCTACTGTTTTCAGTGATTATCCATGTTCTACTCGTTCTACCCATAGTTCTAATTCTTTTCAGTTATTATCCATGTCCTACTCGTTCTACCCATATCTCTACTTCTTTTCAGTGATTATCCATGTTCTACTCGTTCTACCCATATCTCTACTTCTTTTCAGGGATTATCCATGTTCTGCTCGTTCGACCCATAGCTCTACTTCTTTTCAGGGATTATCCATGTTCTACTCGTTCTACCCATAGTTCTAGTTCTTTTCAGGGATTATCCATATTCTACTCGTTCTACCCATATATCTACTTCTTTTCAGTGATTATCCATGTTCTACTCGTTCTACACATATATCTACTTCTTTTCAGGGATTGTCCATGTTCTACTCGTTCTACCCATAGCTCTACTTCTTTTCAGTTATTATCCATGTTCTACTCGTCCTACCCATATATCTACTTCTTTTCAGTGATTATCCATGTTCTACTCGTTCTACCCATAGCTCTACTTCTTTTCAGTGATTATCCATGTTCTACTCGTTCTACCCATATCTCTACTTCTTTTCAGTGATTATCCATGTTCTACTCGTTCTACCCATAGCTCTACTTCTTTTCAGTGATTATCCATGTTCTACTCGTTCTACACATAGCTCTACTTCTTTTCAGCGATTATTCATGTTCTACTCGTTCTACCCATAGCTTCACTTCTTTTCAGGGTTTATCCATGTTCTACTCATTCGACCCATAGCTCTACTTCTTTTCAGGAATTATCCATGTTCTACAAGTTGGACCCATAGCTCTACTTCTTTTCAGGGATTATCCATGTGCTACTCTTTCGACCCATAGCTCTACTTCTTTTCAGGGATAATCCATGTTCTACTCGTTCTACAAAATAGCTCAACTTCTTTTCAGTGATTATCCATGTTCTACTCGTTCTACCCATATCTCTACTTCTTATCAATGATTATCCATGTTCTTCTCGTTCTATCCATAGCTCTACTTCTTGTCAGTGATTATCCATGTTCTACTCGTTTTACCCATAGCTCTACTTCTTTTCAGTGATTATACATGTTCTACTCGTTCTATCCATAGCTTCACTTCTTTTCAGTGATTATCCATGTTCTACTCGTTTTACCTATAGCTTTGCTTCTTTTCAGTGATTATCCATGTTCTACTCGTTCTACCCATATCTCTACTTCTTTTCAGTGATTATCCATGTTCTACTCGTTGTACCCATAGCTCTACTTCTTTTCAGTGATTATCCATGTTCTACTCGTTCTACACATAGCGCTACTTCTTTTCAGTGATTATCCATGTTCTACTCGTTCTACCCATAGCTTCACTTCTTTTCAGGGATTATCCATGTTCTACTCGTTCGACCCATAGCTCTACTTCTTTTCAGGGATTATCCATGTTCTACTCGTTCGACCCATAGCTCTACTTCTTTTCAGGGATTATCCATGTTCTACTCGTTCTACCAATAGTTCTACTTCTTTTCAGTGATTATCCATGTTCTACTCGTTCTACCCATATCTCTACTTGTTTTCAGTGATTATCCATGTTCTACTCGTTCTACCCATAGCTCTACTTCTTTTCAGTGATTATCCATGTTCTACTCGTTCTACCCATATCTCTACTGTTTTCAGTGATTATCCATGTTCTACTCGTCCTACCCATATCTCTACTTCTTTTCAGTGATTATCCATGTACTACTCGTTCTACCTATAGCTCTACTTCTTTTCAGTGATTATCCATGTTCTACTCGTTCAACCCATATTTCTACTTCTTTTCAGTGATTTTCCATGTTCTATTCGTTCTACCAATAGCTCTACTTCTTTTCAGTGATTATCCATGTTCTTCTCGTTCTACCCATATATCTACTTCTTTTCATGGATTATCCATGTTCTACTCGTTCTACCCATAGCTCTACTTCTTATCAGTGATTATCCATGTTCTACTCGTTCTACCCATAGCTCTACTTCTTTTCAGTGATTATCCATGTTCTACTCGTTCTACCCATATCTCTACTTCTTTTCAGTGATTATCCATGTTCTACTCGTTCTACCCATAGCTCTACTTCTTTTCAGTGATTATCCATGTTCTACTCGTTCTACCCATATCTCTACTGTTTTAAGTGATTATCCATGTTCTACCCATAGCTCTACTTCTTTTCAGTTATTATCCATGTTCTTCTCGTTCTACCCATATCTCTACTTCTTTTCAGTGATTATCCATGTTCTACTCGTTCTACCCATATCTCTACTGTTTTCAGTGATTATCCATGTTCTACTCGTCCTACCCATGTCTCTACTTCTTTTCAGTGATTATCCATGTTCTACTCGTTCTACCCATAGCTCTACTTCTTTTCAGTGATTATCCATGTTCTACTCGTTCTACCCATATCTCTACTTGTTTTCAGTGATTATCCATGTTCTACTCGTTCTACCCATAGCTCTACTTCTTTTCAGTGATTATCCATGTTCTACTCGTTCTACCCATATCTCTACTGTTTTCAGTGATTATCCATGTTCTACTCGTCCTACCCATATCTCTACTTCTTTTCAGTGATTATCCATGTGCTATTCGTTCTACCAATAGCTCTACTTCTTTTCAGTGATTATCCATGTTCTACTCGTTCTACCCATGTCTCTACTATTTTCAGTGATTATCCATGTTCTACTCGTTCTACCCATAGCTCTACTTCTTTTCAGTGATTATCCATGTTCTACTCGTTCTACCCATAGCTCTAATTCTTTTCAGTTATTATCCATGTTCTACTCGTTCTACCCATATTTCTATTTCTTTTCAGTGATTATCCATGGTCTTCTCGTTCTACCCATATATCTACTTCTTTTCATGGATTATCCATGTTCTACTCGTTCTACCCATAGCTCTACTTCTTATCAGTGATTATCCATGTTCTACTCGTTCTACCCATAGCTCTACTTCTTTTCAGTGATTATCCATGTTCTACTCGTTCTACCCATATCTCTACTTGTTTTCAGTGATTATCCATGTTCTACTCGTTCTACCCATAGCTCTACTTCTTTTCAGTGATTATCCATGTTCTACTCGTTCTACCCATATCTCGACTGTTTTCAGTGATTATCCATGTTCTACTCGTCCTACCCATATCTCTACTTCTTTTCAGTGATTATCCATGTTCTACTCGTTCTACCTATAGCTCTACTTATTTTCAGTGATTATCCGTGTTCTACTCGTTCAACCCATATCTCTACTTCTTTTCAGTGATTATCCATGTTCTATTCGTTCTACCAATAGCTCTACTTCTTTTCAGTGATTATCCATGTTCTACTCGTTCTACCCATGTCTCTACTGTTTTCAGTGATTATCCATGTTCTACTCGTTCTACCCATAGCTCTACTTCTTTTCAGTGATTATCCATGTTCTACTCGTTCTACCCATAGCTTTACTTCTTTTCAGTGATTATCCATGTTCTACTCGTTCTACCCATAGCTCTACTTCTTTTCAGTGATTATCCATGTTCTACTCGTCCTACCCATATCTCTACTTCTTTTCAGTGATTATCCATGTTCTACTCGTTCTATCCATATCTCTACTTCTTTTCAGGGATTATCCATGTTCTGCTCGTTCGACCCATAGCTCTACTTCTTTTCAGGGATTATCCATGTTCTACTCGTTCTACCCATAGTTCTAGTTCTTTTCAGGGATTATCCATGTTCTACTCGTTCTACCCATATCTCTACTTCTTTTCAGTGATTATAGATGTTCTACTCGTTCTACCCATATATCTACTTCTTTCCAGAGATTATCCATGTTCTACTCGTTCTACCCATAGCTCTACTTCTTTTCAGTGATTATCCATGTTCTACTCGTTCTACCCATAGCTCTACTTCTTTTCAGTGATTATCCATGTTCTACTCGTCCTACCCATATATCTACTTCTTTTCAGTGATTATCCATGTTCTACTCGTTCTACCCATAGCTCTACTTCTTTTCAGTGATTATCCATGTTCTACTCGTTCTACCCATATCTCTACTTCTTTTCAGTGATTATCCTTGTTCTACTCGTTCTACCCATAGCTCTATTTCTTTTCAGTGATTATCCATGTTCTACTCGTTCTACACATAGCTCTACTTCTTTTCAGCGATTATTCATGTTCTACTCGTTCTACCCATAGCTTCACTTCTTTTCAGGGATTATCCATGTTCTACTCATTCGACCCATAGCTCTACTTCTTTTCAGGGATTATCCATGTTCTACACTTTCGACCCATAGCTCTAATTCTTTTCAGGGATTATCCATGTGCTACTCGTTCGACCCATAGCTCTACTTCTTTTCAGGGATAATCCATGTTCTCCTCGTTCTACCCATGTCTCTACTTCTTTTCAGTGATTATCCATGTTCTACTCGTTCTACAAATAGCTCTACTTCTTTTCAGTGATTATCCATGTTCTACTCGTTCTACCCATACCTCTACTTTTTTCAGTGATTATCCATGTTCTACTCGTTCTACCCATAGCTCTACTTCTTTTCAGTGATTATCCATGGTCTACTCGTTCTACCCATATCTCTACTGTTTTCAGTGATTATCCATGTTCTACTCGTCCTACCCATATCTCTACTTCTTTTCAGTGATTATCCATGTACTACTCGTTCTACCTATAGCTCTACTTATTTTCAGTGATTATCCATGTTCTACTCGTTCAACCCATATCTCTACTTCTTTTCAGTGATTATCCATGTTCTATTCGTTCTACCAATAGCTCTACTTCTTTTCAGTGATTATCCATGTTCTACTCGTTCTACCCATGTCTCTACTGTTTTCAGTGATTATCCATGTTCTACTCGTTCTACCCATAGCTCTACTTCTTTTCAGTGATTATCCATGTTCTACTCGTTCTACCCATAGCTTTACTTCTTTTAAGGGATTATCCATGTTCTACTCGTTCTACCCATATCTCTACTTCTTTTCAGGGATTATCCATGTTCTACTCGTTCTACCCATAGCTCTACTTCTTTTCAGTGATTATCCATGTTCTACTCGTCCTACCCATATTTCTACTTCTTTTCAGTGATTATCCATGTTCTACTCGTTCTACCCATAGCTCTACTTCTTTTCAGTGATTATCCATGTTCTACTCGTTCTACCCATATCTCTACTTCTTTTCAGTGATTATCCATGTTCTACTCGTACTACCCATAGCTCTACTTCTTTTCAGTGATTATCCATGTTCTACTCGTTCTACCCATATCTCTACTGTTTTCAGTGATTATCCATGTTCTACTCGTCCTACCCATATCTCTACTTCTTTTCAGTGATTATCCATGTACTACTCGTTCTACCTATAGCTCTACTTATTTTCAGTGATTATCCATGTTCTACTCGTTCAACCCATATCTCTACTTCTTTTCAGTGATTATCCATGTTCTATTCGTTCTACCAATAGCTCTACTTCTTTTCAGTGATTATCCATGTTCTACTCGTTCTACCCATGTCTCTACTGTTTTCAGTGATTATCCATGTTCTACTCGTTCTACCCATAGCTCTACTTCTTTTCAGTGATTATCCATGTGCTACTCGTTCTACCCATAGCTTTACTTCTTATCAGTGATTATCCATGTTCTACTCGTTCTACCCATATCTCTACTTCTTTTCAGGGATTATCCATGTTCTACTCGTTCTACCCATAGCTCTACTTCTTTTCAGTGATTATCCATATTCTACTCGTCTTACCCATATCTCTACTTCTTTTCAGTGATTATCCATGTTCTACTCGTTCTACCCATAGCTCTACTTCTTTTCAGTGATTATCCATGTTCTACTCGTTCTACCCATATCTCTACTTCTTTTCAGTGATTATCCATGTTCTGCTCGTACTACCCATAGCTCTACTACTTTTCAGTGATTATCCATGTTCTACTCGTTCTACCCATATCTCTACTGTTTTCAGTGATTATCCATGTTCTACTCGTTCTACCCATAGCTCTACTTCTTTTCAGTTATTATCCATGTTCTACTCGTTCTACCCATAGTTTGCTTCTTTTCAGTTATTATCCATGTTCTACTAGTTCTACCCATATTTCTACTTCTTTTCAGTGATTATCCATGGTCTTCTCGTTCTACCCATATATCTACTTCTTTTCATGGATTATCCATGTTCTACTCGTTCTACCCATAGCTCTACTTCTTATCAGTGATTATCCATGTTCTACTCGTTCTACCCGTAGCTCTACTTCTTTTCAGTGATTATCCATGTTCTACTCGTTCTACCCATATCTCTACTTCTTTTCAGTGATTATCCATGTTCTACTCGTTCTACACATAGCTCTACTTCTTTTCAGTGATTATCCATGTTCTACTCGTTCTACCCATATCTCTACTTCTTTTCAGTGATTATCCATGTTCTACTCGTTCTACCCATATCTCTACTTCTTTTCAGGGATTATCCATGTTCTGCTCGTTCGACCCATAGCTCTACTTCTTTTCAGGGATTATCCATGTTCTACTCGTTCTACCCATAATTCTAGTTCTTTTCAGGGATTATCCATATTCTACTCGTTCTACCCATATATCTACTTCTTTTCAGTGATTATCCATGTTCTACTCGTTCTACACATATATCTACTTCTTTTCAGGGATTGTCCATGTTCTACTCGTTCTACCCATAGCTCTACTTCTTTTCAGTGATTATCCATGTTCTACTCGTCCTACCCATATATCTACTTCTTTTCAGTGATTATCCATGTTCTACTCGTTCTACCCATAGCTCTACTTCTTTTCAGTGATTATCCATGTTCTACTCGTTCTACCCATATCTCTACTTCTTTTCAGTGATTATCCATGTTCTACTCGTTCTACCCATATCTCTACTGTTTTCAGTGATTATCCATGTTCTACTCGTCCTACCCATATCTCTACTTCTTTTCAGTGATTATCCATGTACTACTCGTTCTACCTATAGCTCTACTTATTTTCAGTGATTATCCATGTTCTACTCGTTCAACCCATATCTCTACTTCTTTTCAGTGATTATCCATGTTCTATTCGTTCTACCAATAGCTCTACTTCTTTTCAGTGATTATCCATGTTCTACTCGTTCTACCCATGTCTCTACTGTTTTCAGTGATTATCCATGTTCTACTCGTTCTACCCATAGCTCTACTTCTTTTCAGTGATTATCCATGTGCTACTCGTTCTACCCATAGCTTTACTTCTTATCAGTGATTATCCATGTTCTACTCGTTCTACCCATATCTCTACTTCTTTTCAGGGATTATCCATGTTCTACTCGTTCTACCCATAGCTCTACTTCTTTTCAGTGATTATCCATATTCTACTCGTCTTACCCATATCTCTACTTCTTTTCAGTGATTATCCATGTTCTACTCGTTCTACCCATAGCTCTACTTCTTTTCAGTGATTATCCATGTTCTACTCGTTCTACCCATATCTCTACTTCTTTTCAGTGATTATCCATGTTCTGCTCGTACTACCCATAGCTCTACTACTTTTCAGTGATTATCCATGTTCTACTCGTTCTACCCATATCTCTACTGTTTTCAGTGATTATCCATGTTCTACTCGTTCTACCCATAGCTCTACTTCTTTTCAGTTATTATCCATGTTCTACTCGTTCTACCCATAGTTTGCTTCTTTTCAGTTATTATCCATGTTCTACTAGTTCTACCCATATTTCTACTTCTTTTCAGTGATTATCCATGGTCTTCTCGTTCTACCCATATATCTACTTCTTTTCATGGATTATCCATGTTCTACTCGTTCTACCCATAGCTCTACTTCTTATCAGTGATTATCCATGTTCTACTCGTTCTACCCGTAGCTCTACTTCTTTTCAGTGATTATCCATGTTCTACTCGTTCTACCCATATCTCTACTTCTTTTCAGTGATTATCCATGTTCTACTCGTTCTACACATAGCTCTACTTCTTTTCAGTGATTATCCATGTTCTACTCGTTCTACCCATATCTCTACTTCTTTTCAGTGATTATCCATGTTCTACTCGTTCTACCCATATCTCTACTTCTTTTCAGGGATTATCCATGTTCTGCTCGTTCGACCCATAGCTCTACTTCTTTTCAGGGATTATCCATGTTCTACTCGTTCTACCCATAATTCTAGTTCTTTTCAGGGATTATCCATATTCTACTCGTTCTACCCATATATCTACTTCTTTTCAGTGATTATCCATGTTCTACTCGTTCTACACATATATCTACTTCTTTTCAGGGATTGTCCATGTTCTACTCGTTCTACCCATAGCTCTACTTCTTTTCAGTGATTATCCATGTTCTACTCGTCCTACCCATATATCTACTTCTTTTCAGTGATTATCCATGTTCTACTCGTTCTACCCATAGCTCTACTTCTTTTCAGTGATTATCCATGTTCTACTCGTTCTACCCATATCTCTACTTCTTTTCAGTGATTATCCATGTTCTACTCGTTCTACCCATAGCTCTACTTCTTTTCAGTGATTATCCATGTTCTACTCGTTCTACACATAGTTCTACTTCTTTTCAGCCATTATTCATGTTCTACTCGTTCTACCCATAGCTTCACTTCTTTTCAGGGTTTATCCATGTTCTACTCATTCGACCCATAGCTCTACTTCTTTTCAGGGATTATCCATGTTCTACACGTTCGACCCATAGCTCTATTTCTTTTCAGGGATTATCCATGTGCTACTCGTTCGACCCATAGCTCTACTTCTTTTCAGGGATAATCCATGTTCTACTCGTTCTACAAAATAGCTCTACTTCTTTTCAGTGATTATCAATGTTCTACTCGTTCTACCCATATCTCTACTTCTTATCAATGATTATCCATGTTCTTCTCGTTCTATCCATAGCTCTACTTCTTGTCAGTGATTATCCATGTTCTACTCGTTCTACCCATAGCTCTACTTCTTTTCAGTTATTATTCATGTTCTACTCGTTCTACCCATAGCTTCACTTCTTTTCAGTGATTATCCATGTTCTACTCGTTCTACCCATAGCTCTATTTCTTTTCAGGGATTATCCATGTTCTACTCGTTCTACCAATATCTCTAATTCTTTTCAGTGATTATCCATGTTCTACTCGTTCTACCCATATATCTACTTCTTTTCAGGGATTATCCATGTTCTACTCGTTCGACCCATAGCTCTACTTCTTTTCAGTGATTATCCATGTTCTACTCGTCCTACCCATAGCTCTACTTCTTTTCAGTGATTATCCATGTTCTACTCGTTCTACCCATAACTCTACTTCTTTTCAGTGATTATTCATGTTCTTTTCGTTCTACCCATATCTCTACTTCTTTTCAGGGATTATACATGTTCTACTCGTTCTACCCATAGCTCTACTTCTTTTCAGTGATTATCCATGTTCTACTCGTCCTACCCATGTCTCTACTTCTTTTCAGTGATTATCCATGTTCTACTCGTTCTACCCATAGCTCTACTTCTTTTCAGTGATTATCCATGTTCTACTCGTTCTACCCATATCTCTACTTGTTTTCAGTGATTATCCATGTTCTACTCGTTCTACCCATAGCTCTACTTCTTTTCAGTGATTATCCATGTTCTACTCGTTCTACCCATATCTCTACTGTTTTCAGTGATTATCCATGTTCTACTCGTCCTACCCATATCTCTACTTCTTTTCAGTGATTATCCATGTACTACTCGTTCTACCTATAGCTCTACTTCTTTTTCAGTGATTATCCATGTTCTACTCGTTCAACCCATATTTCTACTTCTTTTCAGTGATTTTCCATGTTCTATTCGTTCTACCAATAGCTCTACTTCTTTTCAGTGATTATCCATGTTCTTCTCGTTCTACCCATATATCTACTTATTTTCATGGATTATCCATGTTCTACTCGTTCTACCCATAGCTCTACTTCTTATCAGTGATTATCCATGTTCTACTCGTTCTACCCATAGCTCTACTTCTTTTCAGTGATTATCCATGTTCTACTCGTTCTACCCATATCTCTACTTCTTTTCAGTGATTATCCATGTTCTACTCGTTCTACCCATAGCTCTACTTCTTTTCAGTGATTATCCATGTTCTACTCGTTCTACCCATATCTCTACTGTTTTAAGTGATTATCCATGTTCTACTTGTTCTACCCATAGCTCTACTTCTTTTCAGTTATTATCCATGTTCTACTCGTTCTACCCATATCTCTACTTCTTTTCAGTGATTATCAATGTTCTACTCGTTCTACCCATATCTCTACTGTTTTCAGTGATTATCCATGTTCTACTCGTCCTACCCATGTCTCTACTTCTTTTCAGTGATTATCCATGTTCTACTCGTTCTACCCATAGCTCTACTTCTTTTCAGTGATTATCCATGTTCTACTCGTTCTACCCATATCTCTACTTGTTTTCAGTGATTATCCATGTACTACTCGTTCTACCCATAGCTCTACTTCTTTTCAGTGTTTATCCATGTTCTACTCGTTCTACCCATATCTCTACTGTTTTCAGTGATTATCCATGTTCTACTCGTCCTACCCATATCTCTACTTCTTTTCAGTGATTATCCATGTTCTATTCGTTCTACCAATAGCTCTACTTCTTTTCAGTGATTATCCATGTACTACTCGTTCTACCTATGTCTCTACTGTTTTCAGTGATTATCCATGTTCTACTCGTTCTACCCATAGCTCTACTTCTTTTCAGTGATTATCCATGTTCTACTCGTTCTACCCATAGCTTTACTTCTTTTCAGGGATTATCCATGTTCTACTCGTTCTACCTATAGCTCTACTTCTTTTCAGGGATTATCCATGTGCAACTCGTTCGACCCATAGCTCTACTTCTTTTCAGGGATAATCCATGTTCTCCTCGTTCTACCCATGTCTCTACTTCTTTTCAGTGATTATCCATGTTCTACTCGTTCTACAAATAGCTCTAATTCTTTTCAGTGATTATCCATGTTCTACTCGTTCTACCCATATCTCTACTTTTTTCAGTGATTATCCTATCCATGTTCTACTCGTTATACCCATAGCTCTACTTCTTTTCAGTGATTATCCATGTTCTACTCGTCTTACCCATATCTCTACTTCTTTTCAGTGATTATCCATGTTCTACTCGTTCTACCCATAGCTCTACTTCTTTTCAGTGATTATCCATGTTCTACTCGTACTACCCATAGCTCTACTACTTTTCAGTGATTATCCATGTTCTACTCGTTCTACCCATATCTCTACTGTTTTCAGTGATTATCCATGTTCTACTCGTTCTACCCATAGCTCTACTTCTTTTCAGTTATTATCCATGTTCTACTCGTTCTACCCATAGTTTGCTTCTTTTCAGTTATTATCCATGTTCTACTAGTTCTACCCATATTTCTACTTCTTTTCAGTGATTATCCATGGTCTTCTCGTTCTACCCATATATCTACTTCTTTTCATGGATTATCCATGTTCTACTCGTTCTACCTATAGCTCTACTTCTTATCAGTGATTATCCATGTTCTACTCGTTCTACCCGTAGCTCTACTTCTTTTCAGTGATTATCCATGTTCTACTCGTTCTACCCATATCTCTACTTCTTTTCAGTGATTATTCATGTTCTACTCGTTCTACACATAGCTCTACTTCTTTTCAGTGATTATCCATGTTCTACTCGTTCTACCCATATCTCTACTGTTTTCAGTGATTATCCATGTTCTACTCGTTCTACCCATAGCTCTACTTCTTTTCAGTTATTATCCATGTTCTACTCGTTCTACCCATATCTCTACTTCTTTTCAGTGATTATCCATGTTCTACTCGTTCTACCCATATCTCTACTTCTTTTCAGGGATTATCCATGTTCTGCTCGTTCGACCCATAGCTCTACTTCTTTTCAGGGATTATCCATGTTCTACTCGTTCTACCCATAGTTCTAGTTCTTTTCAGGGATTATCCATATTCTACTCGTTCTACCCATATATCTACTTCTTTTCAGTGATTATCCATGTTCTACTCGTTCTACACATATATCTACTTCTTTTCAGGGATTGTCCATGTTCTACTCGTTCTACCCATAGCTCAACTTCTTTTCAGTGATTATCCATGTTCTACTCGTCCTACCCATATATCTACTTCTTTTCAGTGATTATCCATGTTCTACTCGTTCTACCCATATCTCTACTTCTTTTCAGTGATTATCCATGTTCTACTCGTTCTACCCATAGCTCTACTTCTTTTCAGTGATTATCCATGTTCTACTCGTTCTACACATAGCTCTACTTCTTTTCAGCGATTATTCATGTTCTACTCGTTCTACCCATAGCTTCACTTCTTTTCAGGGTTTATCCATGTTCTACTCATTCGACCCATAGCTCTACTTCTTTTCAGGGATTATCCATGTTCTACACGTTCGACCCATAGCTCTATTTCTTTTCAGGGATTATCCATGTGCTACTCGTTCGACCCATAGCTCTACTTCTTTTCAGGGATAATCCATGTTCTACTCGTTCTACAAAATAGCTCTACTTCTTTTCAGTGATTATCCATGTTCTACTCGTTCTACCCATATCTCTACTTCTTATCAATGATTATCCATGTTCTTCTCGTTCTATCCATAGCTCTACTTCTTGTCAGTGATTATCCATGTTCTACTCGTTCTACCCATAGCTCTACTTCTTTTCAGTGATTATTCATGTTCTACTCGTTCTACCCATAGCTTCACTTCTTTTCAGTGATTATCCATGTTCTACTCGTTCTACCCATAGCTCTATTTCTTTTAAGGGATTATCCATGTTCTACTCGTTCTACCAATATCTCTAATTCTTTTCAGTGATTATCCATGTTCTACTCGTTCTACCCATATATCTACTTCTTATCAATGATTATCCATGTTCTTCTCGTTCTATCCATAACTCTACTTCTTGTCAGTGATTATCCATGTTCTACTCGTTCTACCCATAGCTCTACTTCTTTTCAGTGATTATTCATGTTCTACTCGTTCTACCCATAGCTTCACTTCTTTTCAGTGATTATCCATGTTCTACTCGTTCTACCCATAGCTCTATTTCTTTTCAGGGATTATCCATGTTCTACTCGTTCTACCAATATCTCTAATTCTTTTCAGTGATTATCCATGTTCTACTCGTTCTACCCATATCTCTACTGTTTTCAGTGATTATCCATGTTCTACTCGTTCTACCCATAGCTCTACTTCTTTTCAGTTATTATCCATGTTCTACTCGTTCTACCCATAGTTTGCTTCTTTTCAGTTATTATCCATGTTCTACTAGTTCTACCCATATTTCTACTTCTTTTCAGTGATTATCCATGGTCTTCTCGTTCTACCCATATATCTACTTCTTTTCATGGATTATCCATGTTCTACTCGTTCTACCCATAGCTCTACTTCTTATCAGTGATTATCCATGTTCTACTCGTTCTACCCGTAGCTCTACTTCTTTTCAGTGATTATCCATGTTCTACTCGTTCTACCCATATCTCTACTTCTTTTCAGTAATTATTCATGTTCTACTCGTTCTACACATAGCTCTACTTCTTTTCAGTGATTATCCATGTTCTACTCGTTCTACCCATATCTCTACTGTTTTCAGTGATTATCCATGTTCTACTCGTTCTACCCATAGCTCTACTTCTTTTCAGTTATTATCCATGTTCTACTCGTTCTACCCATATCTCTACTTCTTTTCAGTGATTATCCATGTTCTACTCGTTCTACCCATATCTCTACTTCTTTTCAGGGATTATCCATGTTCTGCTCGTTCGACCCATAGCTCTACTTCTTTTCAGGGATTATCCATGTTCTACTCGTTCTACCCATAGTTCTAGTTCTTTTCAGGGATTATCCATATTCTACTCGTTCTACCCATATATCTACTTCTTTTCAGTGATTATCCATGTTCTACTCGTTCTACACATATATCTACTTCTTTTCAGGGATTGTCCATGTTCTACTCGTTCTACCCATAGCTCTACTTCTTTTCAGTGATTATCCATGTTCTACTCGTCCTACCCATATATCTACTTCTTTTCAGTGATTATCCATGTTCTACTCGTTCTACCCATAGCTCTACTTCTTTTCAGTGATTATCCATGTTCTACTCGTTCTACCCATATCTCTACTTCTTTTCAGTGATTATCCATGTTCTACTCGTTCTACCCATAGCTCTACTTCTTTTCAGTGATTATCCATGTTCTACTCGTTCTACACATAGCTCTACTTCTTTTCAGCGATTATTCATGTTCTACTCGTTCTACCCATAGCTTCACTTCTTTTCAGGGTTTATCCATGTTCTACTCATTCGACCCATAGCTCTACTTCTTTTCAGGGATTATCCATGTTCTACACGTTCGACCCATAGCTCTATTTCTTTTCAGGGATTATCCATGTGCTACTCGTTCGACCCATAGCTCTACTTCTTTTCAGGGATAATCCATGTTCTACTCGTTCTACAAAATAGCTCTACTTCTTTTCAGTGATTATCCATGTTCTACTCGTTCTACCCATATCTCTACTTCTTATCAATGATTATCCATGTTCTTCTCGTTCTATCCATAGCTCTACTTCTTGTCAGTGATTATCCATGTTCTACTCGTTCTACCCATAGCTCTACTTCTTTTCAGTGATTATTCATGTTCTACTCGTTCTACCCATAGCTTCACTTCTTTTCAGTGATTATCCATGTTCTACTCGTTCTACCCATAGCTCTATTTCTTTTAAGGGATTATCCATGTTCTACTCGTTCTACCAATATCTCTAATTCTTTTCAGTGATTATCCATGTTCTACTCGTTCTACCCATATATCTACTTCTTATCAATGATTATCCATGTTCTTCTCGTTCTATCCATAGCTCTACTTCTTGTCAGTGATTATCCATGTTCTACTCGTTCTACCCATAGTTCTACTTCTTTTCAGTGATTATTCATGTTCTACTCGTTCTACCCATAGCTTCACTTCTTTTCAGTGATTATCCATGTTCTACTCGTTCTACCCATAGCTCTATTTCTTTTCAGGGATTATCCATGTTCTACTCGTTCTACCAATATCTCTAATTCTTTTCAGTGATTATCCATGTTCTACTCGTTCTACCCATATATCTACTTCTTTTCAGGGATTATCCATGTTCTACTCGTTCGACCCATAGCTCTACTTCTTTTCAGTGATTATCCATGTTCTACTCGTCCTACCCATAGCTCTACTTCTTTTCAGTGATTATCCATGTTCTACTCGTTCTACCCATATCTCTACTTCTTTTCAGTGATTATTCATGTTCTTTTCGTTCTACCCATATCTCTACTTCTTTTCAGGGATTATACATGTTCTACTCGTTCTACCCATAGCTCTACTTCTTTTCAGTGATTATCCATGTTCTACTCGTCCTACCCATGTCTCTACTTCTTTTCAGTGATTATCCATGTTCTACTCGTTCTACCCATAGCTCTACTTCTTTTCAGTGATTATCCATGTTCTACTCGTTCTACCCATATCTCTACTTGTTTTCAGTGATTATCCATGTTCTACTCGTTCTACCCATAGCTCTACTTCTTTTCAGTGATTATCCATGTTCTACTCGTTCTACCCATATCTCTACTGTTTTCAGTGATTATCCATGTTCTACTCGTCCTACCCATATCTCTACTTCTTTTCAGTGATTATCCATGTACTACTCGTTCTACCTATAGTTCTACTTCTTTTCAGTGATTATCCATGTTCTACTCGTTCAACCCATATTTCTACTTCTTTTCAGTGATCTTCCATGTTCTATTCGTTCTACCAATAGCTCTACTTCTTTTCAGTGATTATCCATGTTCTTCTCGTTCTACCCATATATCTACTTCTTTTCATGGATTATCCATGTTCTACTCGTTCTACCCATAGCTCTACTTCTTATCAGTGATTATCCATGTTCTATTCGTTCTACCCATAGCTCTACTTCTTTTCAGTGATTATCCATGTTCTACTCGTTCTACCCATATCTCTACTGTTTTCAGTGATTATCCATGTTCTACTCGTCCTACCCATGTCTCTACTTCTTTTCAGTGATTATCCATGTTCTACTCGTTCTACCCATAGCTCTACTTCTTTTCAGTGATTATCCATGTTCTACTCGTTTTACCCATATCTCTACTTGTTTTCAGTGATTATCCATGTACTACTCGTTCTACCCATAGCTCTACTTCTTTTCAGTGATTATCCATGTTCTACTCGTTCTACCCATATCTCTACTGTTTTCAGTGATTATCCATGTTCTACTCGTCCTACCCATATCTCTACTTCTTTTCAGTGATTATCCATGTTCTATTCGTTCTACCAATAGCTCTACTTCTTTTCAGTGATTATCCATGTACTACTCGTTCTACCCATGTCTCTACTGTTTTCAGTGATGATCCATGTTCTACTCGTTCTACCCATAGCTCTACTTCTTTTCAGTGATTATCCATGTTCTACTCGTTCTACCCATAGCTTTACTTATTTTCAGTGATTATCCATGTTCTACTCGTTCTACCCATATCTCTACTTCTTTTCAGGGATTATCCATGTTCTACTCGTTCTACCCATAGCTCTACTTCTTTTCAGTGATTATCCATGTTCTACTCGTTCTACCCATAGCTTTACTTCTTTTCAGTGATTATCCATGTTCTACTCGTTCTACCCATAATCTCTACTTCTTTTCAGGGATTATCCATGTTCTACTCGTTCTACCCATAGCTCTACTTCTTTTCAGTGATTATCCATGTTCTACTCGTCCTACCCATATCTCTACTTCTTTTCAGTGATTATCCATGTTCTACTCCTTCTACCCATAGCTCTACTTCTTTTCAGTGATTATCCATGTTCTACTCGTTCTACCCATATCTCTACTTCTTTTCAGTGATTATCCATGTTCTACTCGTTCTACCCATAGCTCTACTTCTTTTCAGTGATTATCCATGTTCTACTCGTTCTACCCATATCTCTACTTGTTTTCAGTGATTATCCATGTTCTACTCGTTCTACCCATAGCTCTACTTCTTTTCAGTGATTATCCATATTCTACTCGTTCTACCCATATCTCTACTGTTTTCAGTGATTATCCATGTTCTACTCGTCCTACCCATATCTCTACTTCTTTTCAGTGATTATCCATGTTCTATTCGTTCTACCAATAGCTCTACTTCTTTTCAGTGATTATCCATGTTCTACTCGTTCTACCCATGTCTCTACTGTTTTCAGTGATTATCCATGTTCTACTCGTTCTACCCATAGCTCTACTTCTTTTCAGTGATTATCCATGTTCTACTCGTTCTACCCATAGCTCTAATTCTTTTCAGTTATTATCCATGTTCTACTCGTTCTACCCATATTTCTACTTCTTTTCAGTGATTATCCATGGTCTTCTCGTTCTACCCATATATCTACTTCTTTTCATGGATTATCCATGTTCTACTCGTTCTACCCATAGCTCTACTTCTTATCAGTGATTATCCATGTTCTACTCGTTCTACCCATAGCTCTACTTCTTTTCAGTGATTATCCATGTTCTACTCGTTCTACCTATATCTCTACTTGTTTTCAGTGATTATCCATGTTCTACTCGTTCTACCCATAGCTCTACTTCTTTTCAGTGATTATCCATGTTCTACTCGTTCTACCCATATCTCTACTGTTTTCAGTGATTATCCATGTTCTACTCGTCCTACCCATATCTCTACTTCTTTTCAGTGATTATCCATGTGCTACTCGTTCTACCTATAGCTCTACTTCTTTTCAGTGATTATCCGTGTTCTACTCGTTCAACCCATATCTCTACTTCTTTTCAGTGATTATCCATGTTCTATTCGTTCTACCAATAGCTCTACTTCTTTTCAGTGATTATCCATGTTCTACTCGTTCTACCCATGTCTCTACTGTTTTCAGTGATTATCCATGTTCTACTCGTTCTACCCATAGCTCTACTTCTTTTCAGTGATTATCCATGTTCTACTCGTTCTACCCATAGCTTTACTTCTTTTCAGTGATTATCCATGTTCTACTCGTTCTACCCATAGCTCTACTTCTTTTCAGTGATTATCCATGTTCTACTCGTCCTACCCATATCTCTACTTCTTTTCAGTGATTATCCATGTTCTACTCGTTCTATCCATATCTCTACTTCTTTTCAGGGATTATCCATGTTCTGCTCGTTCGACCCATAGCTCTACTTCTTTTCAGGGATTATCCATGTTCTACTCGTTCTACCCATAGTTCTAGTTCTTTTCAGGGATTATCCATGTTCTACTCGTTCTACCCATATCTCTACTTCTTTTCAGTGATTATAGATGTTCTACTCGTTCTACCCATATATCTACTTCTTTTCAGAGATTATCCATGTTCTACTCGTTCTACCCATAGCTCTACTTCTTTTCAGTGATTATCCATGTTCTACTCGTTCTACCCATAGCTCTACTTCTTTTCAGTGATTATCCATGTTCTACTCGTCCTACCCATATATCTACTTCTTTTCAGTGATTATCCATGTTCTACTCGTTCTACCCATAGCTCTACTTCTTTTCAGTGATTATCCATGTTCTACTCGTTCTACCCATATCTCTACTTCTTTTCAGTGATTATCCTTGTTCTACTCGTTCTACCCATAGCTCTACTTCTTTTCAGTGATTATCCATGTTCTAATCGTTCTACACATAGCTCTACTTCTTTTCAGCGATTATTCATGTTCTACTCGTTCTACCCATAGCTTCACTTCTTTTCAGGGATTATCCATGTTCTACTCATTCGACCCATAGCTCTACTTCTTTTCAGGGATTATCCATGTTCTACACTTTCGACCCATAGCTCTAATTCTTTTCAGGGATTATCCATGTTCTACTCGTTCTACCCATAGCTCTACTTCTTTTCAGTGATTATCCATGTTCTACTCGTTCTACCCATATCTCTACTTCTTTTCAGTGATTATCCATGTTCTACTCGTTCTACACATAGCTCTACTTCTTTTCAGCGATTATTCATGTTCTACTCGTTCTACCCATAGCTTCACTTCTTTTCAGGGTTTATCCATGTTCTACTCATTCGACCCATAGCTCTACTTCTTTTCAGGGATTATCCATGTTCTACACGTTCGACCCATAGCTCTATTTCTTTTCAGGGATTATCCATGTGCTACTCGTTCGACCCATAGCTCTACTTCTTTTCAGGGATAATCCATGTTCTACTCGTTCTACAAAATAGCTCTACTTCTTTTCAGTGATTATCCATGTTCTACTCGTTCTACCCATATCTCTACTTCTTATCAATGATTATCCATGTTCTTCTCGTTCTATCCATAGCTCTACTTCTTGTCAGTGATTATCCATGTTCTACTCGTTCTACCCATAGCTCTACTTCTTTTCAGTGATTATTCATGTTCTACTCGTTCTACCCATAGCTTCACTTCTTTTCAGTGATTATCCATGTTCTACTCGTTCTACCCATAGCTCTATTTCTTTTAAGGGATTATCCATGTTCTACTCGTTCTACCAATATCTCTAATTCTTTTCAGTGATTATCCATGTTCTACTCGTTCTACCCATATATCTACTTCTTATCAATGATTATCCATGTTCTTCTCGTTCTATCCATAGCTCTACTTCTTGTCAGTGATTATCCATGTTCTACTCGTTCTACCCATAGTTCTACTTCTTTTCAGTGATTATTCATGTTCTACTCGTTCTACCCATAGCTTCACTTCTTTTCAGTGATTATCCATGTTCTACTCGTTCTACCCATAGCTCTATTTCTTTTCAGGGATTATCCATGTTCTACTCGTTCTACCAATATCTCTAATTCTTTTCAGTGATTATCCATGTTCTACTCGTTCTACCCATATATCTACTTCTTTTCAGGGATTATCCATGTTCTACTCGTTCGACCCATAGCTCTACTTCTTTTCAGTGATTATCCATGTTCTACTCGTCCTACCCATAGCTCTACTTCTTTTCAGTGATTATCCATGTTCTACTCGTTCTACCCATATCTCTACTTCTTTTCAGTGATTATTCATGTTCTTTTCGTTCTACCCATATCTCTACTTCTTTTCAGGGATTATACATGTTCTACTCGTTCTACCCATAGCTCTACTTCTTTTCAGTGATTATCCATGTTCTACTCGTCCTACCCATGTCTCTACTTCTTTTCAGTGATTATCCATGTTCTACTCGTTCTACCCATAGCTCTACTTCTTTTCAGTGATTATCCATGTTCTACTCGTTCTACCCATATCTCTACTTGTTTTCAGTGATTATCCATGTTCTACTCGTTCTACCCATAGCTCTACTTCTTTTCAGTGATTATCCATGTTCTACTCGTTCTACCCATATCTCTACTGTTTTCAGTGATTATCCATGTTCTACTCGTCCTACCCATATCTCTACTTCTTTTCAGTGATTATCCATGTACTACTCGTTCTACCTATAGTTCTACTTCTTTTCAGTGATTATCCATGTTCTACTCGTTCAACCCATATTTCTACTTCTTTTCAGTGATCTTCCATGTTCTATTCGTTCTACCAATAGCTCTACTTCTTTTCAGTGATTATCCATGTTCTTCTCGTTCTACCCATATATCTACTTCTTTTCATGGATTATCCATGTTCTACTCGTTCTACCCATAGCTCTACTTCTTATCAGTGATTATCCATGTTCTATTCGTTCTACCCATAGCTCTACTTCTTTTCAGTGATTATCCATGTTCTACTCGTTCTACCCATATCTCTACTGTTTTCAGTGATTATCCATGTTCTACTCGTCCTACCCATGTCTCTACTTCTTTTCAGTGATTATCCATGTTCTACTCGTTCTACCCATAGCTCTACTTCTTTTCAGTGATTATCCATGTTCTACTCGTTTTACCCATATCTCTACTTGTTTTCAGTGATTATCCATGTACTACTCGTTCTACCCATAGCTCTACTTCTTTTCAGTGATTATCCATGTTCTACTCGTTCTACCCATATCTCTACTGTTTTCAGTGATTATCCATGTTCTACTCGTCCTACCCATATCTCTACTTCTTTTCAGTGATTATCCATGTTCTATTCGTTCTACCAATAGCTCTACTTCTTTTCAGTGATTATCCATGTACTACTCGTTCTACCCATGTCTCTACTGTTTTCAGTGATGATCCATGTTCTACTCGTTCTACCCATAGCTCTACTTCTTTTCAGTGATTATCCATGTTCTACTCGTTCTACCCATAGCTTTACTTATTTTCAGTGATTATCCATGTTCTACTCGTTCTACCCATATCTCTACTTCTTTTCAGGGATTATCCATGTTCTACTCGTTCTACCCATAGCTCTACTTCTTTTCAGTGATTATCCATGTTCTACTCGTTCTACCCATAGCTTTACTTCTTTTCAGTGATTATCCATGTTCTACTCGTTCTACCCATAATCTCTACTTCTTTTCAGGGATTATCCATGTTCTACTCGTTCTACCCATAGCTCTACTTCTTTTCAGTGATTATCCATGTTCTACTCGTCCTACCCATATCTCTACTTCTTTTCAGTGATTATCCATGTTCTACTCCTTCTACCCATAGCTCTACTTCTTTTCAGTGATTATCCATGTTCTACTCGTTCTACCCATATCTCTACTTCTTTTCAGTGATTATCCATGTTCTACTCGTTCTACCCATAGCTCTACTTCTTTTCAGTGATTATCCATGTTCTACTCGTTCTACCCATATCTCTACTTGTTTTCAGTGATTATCCATGTTCTACTCGTTCTACCCATAGCTCTACTTCTTTTCAGTGATTATCCATATTCTACTCGTTCTACCCATATCTCTACTGTTTTCAGTGATTATCCATGTTCTACTCGTCCTACCCATATCTCTACTTCTTTTCAGTGATTATCCATGTTCTATTCGTTCTACCAATAGCTCTACTTCTTTTCAGTGATTATCCATGTTCTACTCGTTCTACCCATGTCTCTACTGTTTTCAGTGATTATCCATGTTCTACTCGTTCTACCCATAGCTCTACTTCTTTTCAGTGATTATCCATGTTCTACTCGTTCTACCCATAGCTCTAATTCTTTTCAGTTATTATCCATGTTCTACTCGTTCTACCCATATTTCTACTTCTTTTCAGTGATTATCCATGGTCTTCTCGTTCTACCCATATATCTACTTCTTTTCATGGATTATCCATGTTCTACTCGTTCTACCCATAGCTCTACTTCTTATCAGTGATTATCCATGTTCTACTCGTTCTACCCATAGCTCTACTTCTTTTCAGTGATTATCCATGTTCTACTCGTTCTACCTATATCTCTACTTGTTTTCAGTGATTATCCATGTTCTACTCGTTCTACCCATAGCTCTACTTCTTTTCAGTGATTATCCATGTTCTACTCGTTCTACCCATATCTCTACTGTTTTCAGTGATTATCCATGTTCTACTCGTCCTACCCATATCTCTACTTCTTTTCAGTGATTATCCATGTGCTACTCGTTCTACCTATAGCTCTACTTCTTTTCAGTGATTATCCGTGTTCTACTCGTTCAACCCATATCTCTACTTCTTTTCAGTGATTATCCATGTTCTATTCGTTCTACCAATAGCTCTACTTCTTTTCAGTGATTATCCATGTTCTACTCGTTCTACCCATGTCTCTACTGTTTTCAGTGATTATCCATGTTCTACTCGTTCTACCCATAGCTCTACTTCTTTTCAGTGATTATCCATGTTCTACTCGTTCTACCCATAGCTTTACTTCTTTTCAGTGATTATCCATGTTCTACTCGTTCTACCCATAGCTCTACTTCTTTTCAGTGATTATCCATGTTCTACTCGTCCTACCCATATCTCTACTTCTTTTCAGTGATTATCCATGTTCTACTCGTTCTATCCATATCTCTACTTCTTTTCAGGGATTATCCATGTTCTGCTCGTTCGACCCATAGCTCTACTTCTTTTCAGGGATTATCCATGTTCTACTCGTTCTACCCATAGTTCTAGTTCTTTTCAGGGATTATCCATGTTCTACTCGTTCTACCCATATCTCTACTTCTTTTCAGTGATTATAGATGTTCTACTCGTTCTACCCATATATCTACTTCTTTTCAGAGATTATCCATGTTCTACTCGTTCTACCCATAGCTCTACTTCTTTTCAGTGATTATCCATGTTCTACTCGTTCTACCCATAGCTCTACTTCTTTTCAGTGATTATCCATGTTCTACTCGTCCTACCCATATATCTACTTCTTTTCAGTGATTATCCATGTTCTACTCGTTCTACCCATAGCTCTACTTCTTTTCAGTGATTATCCATGTTCTACTCGTTCTACCCATATCTCTACTTCTTTTCAGTGATTATCCTTGTTCTACTCGTTCTACCCATAGCTCTACTTCTTTTCAGTGATTATCCATGTTCTAATCGTTCTACACATAGCTCTACTTCTTTTCAGCGATTATTCATGTTCTACTCGTTCTACCCATAGCTTCACTTCTTTTCAGGGATTATCCATGTTCTACTCATTCGACCCATAGCTCTACTTCTTTTCAGGGATTATCCATGTTCTACACTTTCGACCCATAGCTCTAATTCTTTTCAGGGATTATCCATGTTCTACTCGTTCTACCCATAGCTCTACTTCTTTTCAGTGATTATCCATGTTCTACTCGTTCTACCCATATCTCTACTTCTTTTCAGTGATTATCCATGTTCTACTCGTACTACCCATAGCTCTACTACTTTTCAGTGATTATCCATGTTCTACTCGTTCTACCCATATCTCTACTGTTTTCAGTGATTATCCATGTTCTACTCGTTCTACCCATAGCTCTACTTCTTTTCAGTTATTATCCATGTTCTACTCGTTCTACCCATAGTTTGCTTCTTTTCAGTTATTATCCATGTTCTACTAGTTCTACCCATATTTCTACTTCTTTTCAGTGATTATCCATGGTCTTCTCGTTCTACCCATATATCTACTTCTTTTCATGGATTATCCATGTTCTACTCGTTCTACCCATAGATCTACTTCTTATCAGTGATTATCCATGTTCTACTCGTTCTACCCGTAGCTCTACTTCTTTTCAGTGATTATCCATGTTCTACTCGTTCTACCCATATCTCTACTTCTTTTCAGGGATTATCCATGTTCTACTCGTTCTACCCATAGCTCTACTTCTTTTCAGTGATTATCCACGTTCTACTCGTCTTACCCATATCTCTACTTCTTTTCAGTGATTATCCATGTTCTACTCGTTCTACCCATAGCTCTACTTCTTTTCAGTGATTATCCATGTTCTACTCGTTCTACCCATATCTCTACTTCTTTTCAGTGATTATCCATGTTCTACTCGTACTACCCATAGCTCTACTACTTTTCAGTGATTATCCATGTTCTACTCGTTCTACCCATATCTCTACTGTTTTCAGTGATTATCCATGTTCTACTCGTTCTACCCATAGCTCTACTTCTTTTCAGTGATTATCCATGTTCTACTCGTTCTACCCATATCTCTACTTCTTTTCAGTGATTATCCATGTTCTACTCGTACTACCCATAGCTCTACTACTTTTCAGTGATTATCCATGTTCTACTCGTTCTACCCATATCTCTACTGTTTTCAGTGATTATCCATGTTCTACTCGTTCTACCCATAGCTCTACTTCTTTTCAGTGATTATCCATGTTCTACTCGTTCTACCCGTAGCTCTACTTCTTTTCAGTGATTATCCATGTTCTACTCGTTCTACCCATATCTCTACTTCTTTTCAGTGATTATCCATGTTCTACTCGTTCTACACATAGCTCTACTTCTTTTCAGTGATTATCCATGTTCTACTCGTTCTACCCATATCTCTACTGTTTTCAGTGATTATCCATTTTCTACTCGTTCTACCCATAGCTCTACTTCTTTTCAGTTATTATCCATGTTCTACTCGTTCTACCCATATCTCTACTTCTTTTCAGTGATTATCCATGTTCTACTCGTTCTACCCATATCTCTACTTCTTTTCAGGGATTATCCATGTTCTGCTCGTTCGACCCATAGCTCTACTTCTTTTCAGGGATTATCCATGTTCTACTCGTTCTACCCATAGTTCTAGTTCTTTTCAGGGATTATCCATATTCTACTCGTTCTACCCATATATCTACTTCTTTTCAGTGATTATCCATGTTCTACTCGTTCTACACATATATCTACTTCTTTTCAGGGATTGTCCATGTTCTACTCGTTCTACCCATAGCTCTACTTCTTTTCAGTGATTATCCATGTTCTACTCGTCTTACCCATATATCTACTTCTTTTCAGTGATTATCCATGTTCTACTCGTTCTACCCATAGCTCTACTTCTTTTCAGTGATTATCCATGTTCTACTCGTTCTACCCATATCTCTACTTCTTTTCAGTGATTATCCATGTTCTACTCGTTCTACCCATAGCTCTACTTCTTTTCAGTGATTATCCATGTTCTACTCGTTCTACACATAGCTCTACTTCTTTTCAGCGATTATTCATGTTCTACTCGTTCTACCCATAGCTTCACTTCTTTTCAGGTTTTATCCATGTTCTACTCATTCGACCCATAGCTCTACTTCTTTTCAGGGATTATCCATGTTCTACACGTTCGACCCATAGCTCTACTTCTTTTCAGGGATTATCCATGTGCTACTCGTTCGACCCATAGCTCTACTTCTTTTCAGGGATAATCCATGTTCTACTCGTTCTACAAAATAGCTCTACTTCTTTTCAGTGATTATCCATGTTCTACTCGTTCTACCCATATCTCTACTTCTTATCAATGATTATCCATGTTCTTCTCGTTCTATCCATAGCTCTACTTCTTGTCAGTGATTATCCATGTTCTACTCGTTCTACCCATAGCTCTACTTCTTTTCAGTGATTATTCATGTTCTACTCGTTCTACCCATAGCTTCACTTCTTTTCAGTGATTATCCATGTTCTACTCGTTCTACCCATAGCTCTATTTCTTTTCAGGGATTATCCATGTTCTACTCGTTCTACCAATATCTCTAATTCTTTTCAGTGATTATCCATGTTCTACTCGTTCTACCCATAGCTCTACTTCTTTTCAGTGATTATCCATGTTCTACTCGTTCTACCCATAGCTTTACTTCTTTTCAGTGATTATCCATGTTCTACTCGTTCTACCCATATCTCTACTTCTTTTCAGGGATTATCCATGTTCTACTCGTTCTACCCATAGCTCTACTTCTTTTCAGTGATTATCCATGTTCTACTCGTCTTACCCATATCTCTACTTCTTTTCAGTGATTATCCATGTTCTACTCGTTCTACCCATAGCTCTACTTCTTTTCAGTGATTATCCATGTTCTACTCGTTCTACCCATATCTCTACTTCTTTTCAGTGATTATCCATGTTCTACTCGTACTACCCATAGCTCTACTACTTTTCAGTGATTATCCATGTTCTACTCGTTCTACCCATATCTCTACTGTTTTCAGTGATTATCCATGTTCTACTCGTTCTACCCATAGCTCTACTTCTTTTCAGTTATTATCCATGTTCTACTCGTTCTACCCATAGTTTGCTTCTTTTCAGTTATTATCCATGTTCTACTAGTTCTACCCATATTTCTACTTCTTTTCAGTGATTATCCATGGTCTTCTCGTTCTACCCATATATCTACTTCTTTTCATGGATTATCCATGTTCTACTCGTTCTACCCATAGATCTACTTCTTATCAGTGATTATCCATGTTCTACTCGTTCTACCCGTAGCTCTACTTCTTTTCAGTGATTATCCATGTTCTACTCGTTCTACCCATATCTCTACTTCTTTTCAGTGATTATCCATGTTCTACTCGTTCTACACATAGCTCTACTTCTTTTCAGTGATTATCCATGTTCTACTCGTTCTACCCATATCTCTACTGTTTTCAGTGATTATCCATGTTCTACTCGTTCTACCCATAGCTCTACTTCTTTTCAGTTATTATCCATGTTCTACTCGTTCTACCCATATCTCTACTTCTTTTCAGTGATTATCCATGTTCTACTCGTTCTACCCATATCTCTACTTCTTTTCAGGGATTATCCATGTTCTGCTCGTTCGACCCATAGCTCTACTTCTTTTCAGGGATTATCCATGTTCTACTCGTTCTACCCATACTTCTAGTTCTTTTCAGGGATTATCCATATTCTACTCGTTCTACCCATATATCTACTTCTTTTCAGTGATTATCCATGTTCTTCTCGTTCTACACATATATCTACTTCTTTTCAGGGATTGTCCATGTTCTACTCGTTCTACCCATAGCTCTACTTCTTTTCAGTGATTATCCATGTTCTACTCGTCCTACCCATATATCTACTTCTTTTCAGTGATTATCCATGTTCTACTCGTTCTACCCATAGCTCTACTTCTTTTCAGTGATTATCCATGTTCTACTCGTTCTACCCATATCTCTACTTCTTTTCAGTGATTATCCATGTTCTACTCGTTCTACCCATAGCTCTACTTCTTTTCAGTGATTATCCATGTTCTACTCGTTCTACACATAGCTCTACTTCTTTTCAGCGATTATTCATGTTCTACTCGTTCTACCCATAGCTTCACTTCTTTTCAGGTTTTATCCATGTTCTACTCATTCGACCCATAGCTCTACTTCTTTTCAGGGATTATCCATGTTCTACACGTTCGACCCATAGCTCTACTTCTTTTCAGGGATTATCCATGTGCTACTCGTTCGACCCATAGCTCTACTTCTTTTCAGGGATAATCCATGTTCTACTCGTTCTACAAAATAGCTCTACTTCTTTTCAGTGATTATCCATGTTCTACTCGTTCTACCCATATCTCTACTTCTTATCAATGATTATCCATGTTCTTCTCGTTCTATCCATATCTCTACTTCTTGTCAGTGATTATCCATGTTCTACTCGTTCTACCCATAGCTCTACTTCTTTTCAGTGATTATTCATGTTCTACTCGTTCTACCCGTAGCTTCACTTCTTTTCAGTGATTATCCATGTTCTACTCGTTCTACCCATAGCTCTATTTCTTTTCAGGGATTATCCATGTTCTACTCGTTCTACCAATATCTCTAATTCTTTTCAGTGATTATCCATGTTCTACTCGTTCTACCCATATATCTACTTCTTTTCAGGGATTATCCATGTTCTACTCGTTCGACCCATAGCTCTACTTCTTTTCAGTGATTATCCATGTTCTACTCGTCCTACCCATAGCTCTACTTCTTTTCAGTGATTATCCATGTTCTACTCGTTCTACCCATATCTCTACTTCTTTTCAGTGATTATTCATGTTCTTTTCGTTCTACCCATATCTCTACTTCTTTTCAGGGATTATACATGTTCTACTCGTTCTACCCATAGCTCTACTTCTTTTCAGTGATTATCCATGTTCTACTCGTCCTACCCATGTCTCTACTTCTTTTCAGTGATTATCCATGTTCTACTCGTCCTACCCATATCTCTACTTCTTTTCAGTGATTATCCATGTACTACTCGTTCTACCTATAGCTCTACTTCTTTTCAGTGATTATCCATGTTCTACTCGTTCAACCCATATTTCTACTTCTTTTCAGTGATTTTCCATGTTCTATTCGTTCTACCAATAGCTCTACTTCTTTTCAGTGATTATCCATGTTCTTCTCGTTCTACCCATATATCTACTTCTTTTCATGGATTATCCATGTTCTACTCGTTCTACCCATAGCTCTACTTCTTATCAGTGATTATCCATGTTCTACTCGTTCTACCCATAGCTCTACTTCTTTTCAGTGATTATCCATGTTCTTCTCGTTCTACCCATATATCTACTTCTTTTCATGGATTATCCATGTTCTACTCGTTCTACCCATAGCTCTACTTCTTATCAGTGATTATCCATGTTCTACTCGTTCTACCCATAGCTCTACTTCTTTTCAGTGATTATCCATGTTCTACTCGTTCTACCCATATCTCTACTTCTTTTCAGTGATTATCCATGTTCTACTCGTTCTACCCATAGCTCTACTTCTTTTCAGTGATTATCCATGTTCTACTCGTTCTACCCATATCTCTACTGTTTTAAGTGATTATCCATGTACTACTTGTTCTACCCATAGCTCTAATTCTTTTCAGTTATTATCCATGTTCTACTCGTTCTACCCATATCTCTACTTCTTTTCAGTGATTATCCATGTTCTACTCGTTCTACCCATATCTCTACTGTTTTCAGTGATTATCCATGTTCTACTCGTCCTACCCATGTCTCTACTTCTTTTCAGTGATTATCCATGTTCTACTCGTTCTACCCATAGCTCTACTTCTTTTCAGTGATTATCCATGTTCTACTCGTTCTACCCATATCTCTACTTCTTTTCAGGGATTATCCATGTTCTGCTCGTTCGACCCATAGCTCTACTTCTTTTCAGGGATTATCCATGTTCTACTCGTTCTACCCATACTTCTAGTTCTTTTCAGGGATTATCCATATTCTACTCGTTCTACCCATATATCTACTTCTTTTCAGTGATTATCCATGTTCTACTCGTTCTACACATATATCTACTTCTTTTCAGGGATTGTCCATGTTCTACTCGTTCTACCCATAGCTCTACTTCTTTTCAGTGATTATCCATGTTCTACTCGTCCTACCCATATATCTACTTCTTTTCAGTGATTATCCATGTTCTACTCGTTCTACCCATAGCTCTACTTCTTTTCAGTGATTATCCATGTTCTACTCGTCCTACCCATATCTCTACTTCTTTTCAGTGATTATCCATGTTCTACTCGTTCTACCCATAGCTCTACTTCTTTTCAGTGATTATCCATGTTCTACTCGTTCTACACATAGCTCTACTTCTTTTCAGCGATTATTCATGTTCTACTCGTTCTACCCATAGCTTCACTTCTTTTCAGGTTTTATCCATGTTCTACTCATTCGACCCATAGCTCTACTTCTTTTCAGGGATTATCCATGTTCTACACGTTCGACCCATAGCTCTACTTCTTTTCAGGGATTATCCATGTGCTACTCGTTCGACCCATAGCTCTACTTCTTTTCAGGGATAATCCATGTTCTACTCGTTCTACAAAATAGCTCTACTTCTTTTCAGTGATTATCCATGTTCTACTCGTTCTACCCATATCTCTACTTCTTATCAATGATTATCCATGTTCTTCTCGTTCTATACATATCTCTACTTCTTGTCAGTGATTATCCATGTTCTACTCGTTCTACCCATAGCTCTACTTCTTTTCAGTGATTATTCATGTTCTACTCGTTCTACCCGTAGCTTCACTTCTTTTCAGTGATTATCCATGTTCTACTCGTTCTACCCATAGCTCTATTTCTTTTCAGGGATTATCCATGTTCTACTCGTTCTACCAATATCTCTAATTCTTTTCAGTGATTATCCATGTTCTACTCGTTCTACCCATATATCTACTTCTTTTCAGGGATTATCCATGTTCTACTCGTTCGACCCATAGCTCTACTTCTTTTCAGTGATTATCCATGTTCTACTCGTCCTACCCATAGCTCTACTTCTTTTCAGTGATTATCCATGTTCTACTCGTTCTACCCATATCTCTACTTCTTTTCAGTGATTATTCATGTTCTTTTCGTTCTACCCATATCTCTACTTCTTTTCAGGGATTATACATGTTCTACTCGTTCTACCCATAGCTCTACTTCTTTTCAGTGATTATCCATGTTCTACTCGTCCTACCCATGTCTCTACTTCTTTTCAGTGATTATCCATGTTCTACTCGTCCTACCCAT
This sequence comes from Lamellibrachia columna, assembly GCA_963662155.1. Classification (NCBI taxonomy): domain Eukaryota; kingdom Metazoa; phylum Annelida; class Polychaeta; order Sabellida; family Siboglinidae; genus Lamellibrachia; species Lamellibrachia columna. Next base: position 39,605,954 of record OY759269.1, on the reverse strand, counting down.
ATCTCTACTTCTTTTCAGTGATTATCCATGTACTACTCGTTCTACCTATAGCTCTACTTCTTTTCAGTGATTATCCATGTTCTACTCGTTCAACCCATATTTCTACTTCTTTTCAGTGATTTTCCATGTTCTATTCGTTCTACCAATAGCTCTACTTCTTTTCAGTGATTATCCATGTTCTTCTCGTTCTACCCATATATCTACTTCTTTTCATGGATTATCCATGTTCTACTCGTTCTACCCATAGCTCTACTTCTTATCAGTGATTATCCATGTTCTACTCGTTCTACCCATAGCTCTACTTCTTTTCAGTGATTATCCATGTTCTTCTCGTTCTACCCATATATCTACTTCTTTTCATGGATTATCCATGTTCTACTCGTTCTACCCATAGCTCTACTTCTTATCAGTGATTATCCATGTTCTACTCGTTCTACCCATAGCTCTACTTCTTTTCAGTGATTATCCATGTTCTACTCGTTCTACCCATATCTCTACTTCTTTTCAGTGATTATCCATGTTCTACTCGTTCTACCCATAGCTCTACTTCTTTTCAGTGATTATCCATGTTCTACTCGTTCTACCCATATCTCTACTGTTTTAAGTGATTATCCATGTTCTACTTGTTCTACCCATAGCTCTAATTCTTTTCAGTTATTATCCATGTTCTACTCGTTCTACCCATATCTCTACTTCTTTTCAGTGATTATCCATGTTCTACTCGTTCTACCCATATCTCTACTGTTTTCAGTGATTATCCATGTTCTACTCGTCCTACCCATGTCTCTACTTCTTTTCAGTGATTATCCATGTTCTACTCGTTCTACCCATAGCTCTACTTCTTTTCAGTGATTATCCATGTTCTACTCGTTCTACCCATATCTCTACTTGTTTTCAGTGATTATCCATGTTCTACTCGTTCAACCCATATCTCTACTTCTTTTCAGTGATTATCCATGTTCTATTCGTTCTACCAATAGCTCTACTTCTTTTCAGTGATTATCCATGTTCTACTCGTTCTACCCATGTCTCTACTGTTTTCAGTGATTATCCATGTTCTACTCGTTCTACCCATAGCTCTACTTCTTTTCAGTGATTATCCATGTTCTACTCGTTCTACCCATAGCTTTACTTCTTTTCAGTGATTATCCATGTTCTACTCGTTCTACCCATATCTCTAATTCTTTTCAGGGATTATCCATGTTCTACTCGTTCTACCCATAGCTCTACTTCTTTTCAGTGATTATCCATGTTCTACTCGTCTTACCCATATCTCTACTTCTTTTCAGTGATTATCCATGTTCTACTCGTTCTACCCATAGCTCTACTTCTTTTCAGTGATTATCCATGTTCTACTCGTTCTACCCATATCTCTACTTCTTTTCAGTGATTATCCATGTTCTACTCGTAATACCCATAGCTCTACTACTTTTCAGTGATTATCCATGTTCTACTCGTTCTACCCGTATCTCTACTGTTTTCAGTGATTATCCATGTTCTACTCGTTCTACCCATAGCTCTACTTCTTTTCAGTTATTATCCATGTTCTACTCGTTCTACCCATAGTTTGCTTCTTTTCAGTTATTATCCATGTTCTACTAGTTCTACCCATATTTCTACTTCTTTTCAGTGATTATCCATGGTCTTCTCGTTCTACCCATATATCTACTTCTTTCAATGGATTATCCATGTTCTACTCGTTCTACCCATAGCTCTACTTCTTATCAGTGATTATCCATGTTCTACTCGTTCTACCCGTAGCTCTACTTCTTTTCAGTGATTATCCATGTTCTACTCGTTCTACCCATATCTCTACTTCTTTTCAGTGATTATCCATGTTCTACTCGTTCTACACATAGCTCTACTTCTTTTCAGTGATTATCCATGTTCTACTCGTTCTACCCATATCTCTACTGTTTTCAGTGATTATCCATGTTCTACTCGTTCTACCCATAGCTCTACTTCTTTTCAGATATTATCCATGTTCTACTCGTTCTACCCATATCTCTACTTCTTTTCAGTGATTATCCATGTTCTACTCGTTCTACCTATATCTCTACTTCTTTTCAGGGATTATCCATGTTCTGCTCGTTCGACCCATAGCTCTACTTCTTTTCAGGGATTATCCATGTTCTACTCGTTCTACCCATAGTTCTAGTTCTTTTCAGGGATTATTCATATTCTACTCGTTCTACCCATATATCTACTTCTTTTCAGTGATTATCCATGTTCTACTCGTTCTACACATATATCTACTTCTTTTCAGGGATTATCCATGTTCTACTCGTTCTACCCATAGCTCTACTTCTTTTCAGTGATTATCCATGTTCTACTCGTCCTACCCATATCTCTACTTCTTTTCAGTGATTATCCATGTTCTACTCGTTCTACCCATAGCTCTACTTCTTTTCATTGATTATCCATGTTCTACTCGTTCTACCCATATCTCTACTTCTTTTCAGAGATTATCCATGTTCTACTCGTTCTACCCATATCTCTACTTCTTTTCAGAGATTATCCATGTTCTACTCGTTCTACCCATAGCTCTACTTCTTTTCATTGATTATCCATTTTCTACTCGTTCTACCCATAGCTTCACTTCTTTTCAGGGATTATCCATGTTCTACTCATTCGACCCATAGCTCTACTTCTTTTCAGGGATTATCCATGTTCTACACGTTCGACCCATAGCTCTACTTCTTTTCAGGGATTATCCATGTGCTACTCGTTCGACACATAGCTCTACTTCTTTTCAGGGATAATCCATGTTCTACTCGTTCTACAAAATAGCTCTACTTCTTTTCAGTGATTATCCATGTTCTACTCGTTCTACCCATATCTCTACTACTTATCAATGATTATCCATGTTCTTCTCGTTCTATCCATAGCTCTACTTCTTGTCAGTGATTATCCATGTTCTACTCGTTCTACCCATAGCTCTACTTCTTTTCAGTGATTATCCATGGTCTTCTCGTTCTACCCATATATCTACTTCTTTCAATGGATTATCCATGTTCTACTCGTTCTACCCATAGCTCTACTTCTTATCAGTGATTATCCATGTTCTACTCGTTCTACCCGTAGCTCTACTTCTTTTCAGTGATTATCCATGTTCTACTCGTTCTACCCATATCTCTACTTCTTTTCAGTGATTATCCATGTTCTACTCGTTCTACACATAGCTCTACTTCTTTTCAGTGATTATCCATGTTCTACTCGTTCTACCCATATCTCTACTGTTTTCAGTGATTATCCATGTTCTACTCGTTCTACCCATAGCTCTACTTCTTTTCAGATATTATCCATGTTCTACTCGTTCTACCCATATCTCTACTTCTTTTCAGTGATTATCCATGTTCTACTCGTTCTACCCATATCTCTACTTCTTTTCAGGGATTATCCATGTTCTGCTCGTTCGACCCATAGCTCTACTTCTTTTCAGGGATTATCCATGTTCTACTCGTTCTACCCATAGTTCTAGTTCTTTTCAGGGATTATCCATATTCTACTCGTTCTACCCATATATCTACTTCTTTTCAGTGATTATCCATGTTCTACTCGTTCTACACATATATCTACTTCTTTTCAGGGATTGTCCATGTTCTACTCGTCCTACCCATAGCTCTACTTCTTTTCAGTGATTATCCATGTTCTACTCGTCCTACCCATATATCTACTTCTTTTCAGTGATTATCCATGTTCTACTCGTTCTACCCATAGCTCTACTTCTTTTCAGTGATTATCCATGTTCTACTCGTTCTACCCATAGCTCTACTTCTTTTCAGTGATTATCCATGTTCTACTCGTCCTACCCATATATCTACTTCTTTTCAGTGATTATCCATATTCTACTCGTTCTACACATATATCTACTTCTTTTCAGGGATTATCCATGTTCTACTCGTTCTACCCATAGCTCTACTTCTTTTCAGTGATTATCCATGTTCTACTCGTCCTACCCATATCTCTACTTCTTTTCAGTGATTATCCATGTTCTACTCGTTCTACCCATAGCTCTACTTCTTTTCATTGATTATCCATGTTCTACTCGTTCTACCCATATCTCTACTTCTTTTCAGTGATTATCCATGTTCTACTCGTTCTACCCATAGCTCTACTTCTTTTCATTGATTATCCATTTTCTACTCGTTTTACACATAGCTCTACTTCTTTTCAGCGATTATTCATGTTCTACTCGTTCTACCCATAGCTTCACTTCTTTTCAGGGATTATCCATGTTCTACTCATTCGACCCATAGCTCTACTTCTTTTCAGGGATTATCCATGTTCTACACGTTCGACCCATAGCTCTACTTCTTTTCAGGGATTATCCATGTGCTACTCGTTCGACACATAGCTCTACTTCTTTTCAGGGATAATCCATGTTCTACTCGTTCTACAAAATAGCTCTACTTCTTTTCAGTGATTATCCATGTTCTACTCGTTCTACCCATATCTCTACTTCTTATCAATGATTATCCATGTTCTTCTCGTTCTATCCATAGCTCTACTTCTTGTCAGTGATTATCCATGTTCTACTCGTTCTACCCATAGCTCTACTTCTTTTCAGGGATTATTCATGTTCTACTCGTTCTACCCATAGCTTCACTTCTTTTCAGTGATTATCCATGTTCTACTCGTTCTACCCATAGCTCTATTTCTTTTCAGGGATTATCCATGTTCTACTTGTTCTACCAATATCTCTAATTCTTTTCAGTGATTATCCATGTTCTACTCGTTCTACCCATATATCTACTTCTTTTCAGGGATTATCCATGTTCTACTCGTTCGACCCATAGCTCTACTTCTTTTCAGTGATTATCCATGTTCTACTCGTCCTACCCATATCTCTACTTCTTTTCAGTGATTATCCATGTTCTACTCGTTCTACCCATAGCTCTATTTCTTTTCAGTGATTATCCATGTTCTACTCGTTCTACCCATATCTCTACTTCTTTTCAGTGATTATTCATGTTCTTTTCGTTCTACCCATATCTCTACTTCTTTTCAGGGATTATACATGTTCTACTCGTTCTACCCATAGCTCTACTTCTTTTCAGTGATTATCCATGTTCTACTCGTCCTACCCATGTCTCTACTTCTTTTCAGTGATTATCCATGTTCTACTCGTTCTACCCATAGCTCTACTTCTTTTCAGTGATTATCCATGTTCTACTCGTTCTACCCATATCTCTACTTGTTTTCAGTGATTATCCATGTTCTACTCGTTCTACCCATAGCTCTACTTCTTTTCAGTGATTATCCATGTTCTACTCGTTCTACCCATATCTCTACTGTTTTCAGTGATTATCCATGTTCTACTCGTCCTACCCATATCTCTACTTCTTTTCAGTGATTATCCATGTACTACTCGTTCTACCTATAGCTCTACTTCTTTTCAGTGATTATCCATGTTCTACTCGTTCAACCCATATTTCTACTTCTTTTCAGTGATTATCCATGTTCTATTCGTTCTACCAATAGCTCTACTTCTTTTCAGTGATTATCCATGTTCTTCTCGTTCTACCCATATATCTACTTCTTTTCATGGATTATCCATGTTCTACTCGTTCTACCCATAGCTCTACTTCTTATCAGTGATTATCCATGTTCTACTCGTTCTACCCATAGCTCTACTTCTTTTCAGTGATTATCCATGTTCTACTCGTTCTACCCATATCTCTACTTCTTTTCAGTGATTATCCATTTTCTACTCGTTCTACCCATAGCTCTACTTCTTTTCAGTGATTATCCATGTTCTACTCGTTCTACCCATATCTCTACTGTTTTAAGTGATTATCCATGTTCTACTTGTTCTACCCATAACTCCACTTCTTTTCAGTTATTATCCATGTTCTACTCGTTCTACCCATATCTCTACTTCTTTTCAGTGATTATCCATGTTCTACTCGTTCTACCCATATCTCTACTGTTTTCAGTGATTATCCATGTTCTACTCGTCCTACCCATATCTCTACTTCTTTTCAGTGATTATCCATGTACTACTCGTTCTACCTATAGCTTTACTTCTTTTCAGTGATTATCCGTGTTCTACTCGTTCAACCCATATCTCTACTTCTTTTCAGTGATTATCCATGTTCTACTCGTCCTACCCATATCTCTACTTCTTTTCAGTGATTATCCATGTTCTACTCGTTCTACCCATAGCTCTATTTCTTTTCAGTGATTATCCATGTTCTACTCGTTCTACCCATATCTCTACTTCTTTTCAGTGATTATTCATGTTCTTTTCGTTCTACCCATATCTCTACTTCTTTTCAGGGATTATACATGTTCTACTCGTTCTACCCATAGCTCTACTTCTTTTCAGTGATTATCCATGTTCTACTCGTCCTACCCATGTCTCTACTTCTTTTCAGTGATTATCCATGTTCTACTCGTTCTACCCATAGCTCTACTTCTTTTCAGTGATTATCCATGTTCTACTCGTTCTACCCATATCTCTACTTGTTTTCAGTGATTATCCATGTTCTACTCGTTCTACCCATAGCTCTACTGTTTTCAGTGATTATCCATGTTCTACTCGTCCTACCCATGTCTCTACTTCTTTTCAGTGATTATCCATGTTCTACTCGTTCTACCCATAGCTCTACTTCTTTTCAGTGATTATCCATGTTCTACTCGTTCTACCCATATCTCTACTTCTTTTCAGGGATTATCCATGTTCTGCTCGTTCGACCCATAGCTCTACTTCTTTTCAGGGATTATCCATGTTCTACTCGTTCTACCCATACTTCTAGTTCTTTTCAGGGATTATCCATATTCTACTCGTTCTACCCATATATCTACTTCTTTTCAGTGATTATCCATGTTCTACTCGTTCTACACATATATCTACTTCTTTTCAGGGATTGTCCATGTTCTACTCGTTCTACCCATAGCTCTACTTCTTTTCAGTGATTATCCATGTTCTACTCGTCCTACCCATACATCTACTTCTTTTCAGTGATTATCCATGTTCTACTCGTTCTACCCATAGCTCTACTTCTTTTCAGTGATTATCCATGTTCTACTCGTCCTACCCATATCTCTACTTCTTTTCAGTGATTATCCATGTTCTACTCGTTCTACCCATAGCTCTACTTCTTTTCAGTGATTATCCATGTTCTACTCGTTCTACACATAGCTCTACTTCTTTTCAGCGATTATTCATGTTCTACTCGTTCTACCCATAGCTTCACTTCTTTTCAGGTTTTATCCATGTTCTACTCATTCGACCCATAGCTCTACTTCTTTTCAGGGATTATCCATGTTCTACACGTTCGACCCATAGCTCTACTTCTTTTCAGGGATTATCCATGTGCTACTCGTTCGACCCATAGCTCTACTTCTTTTCAGGGATAATCCATGTTCTACTCGTTCTACAAAATAGCTCTACTTCTTTTCAGTGATTATCCATGTTCTACTCGTTCTACCCATATCTCTACTTCTTATCAATGATTATCCATGTTCTTCTCGTTCTATCCATATCTCTACTTCTTGTCAGTGATTATCCATGTTCTACTCGTTCTACCCATAGCTCTACTTCTTTTCAGTGATTATTCATGTTCTACTCGTTCTACCCGTAGCTTCACTTCTTTTCAGTGATTATCCATGTTCTACTCGTTCTACCCATAGCTCTATTTCTTTTCAGGGATTATCCATGTTCTACTCGTTCTACCAATATCTCTAATTCTTTTCAGTGATTATCCATGTTCTACTCGTTCTACCCATATATCTACTTCTTTTCAGGGATTATCCATGTTCTACTCGTTCGACCCATAGCTCTACTTCTTTTCAGTGATTATCCATGTTCTACTCGTCCTACCCATAGCTCTACTTCTTTTCAGTGATTATCCATGTTCTACTCGTTCTACCCATATCTCTACTTCTTTTCAGTGATTATTCATGTTCTTTTCGTTCTACCTATATCTCTACTTCTTTTCAGGGATTATACATGTTCTACTCGTTCTACCCATAGCTCTACTTCTTTTCAGTGATTATCCATGTTCTACTCGTCCTACCCATGTCTCTACTTCTTTTCAGTGATTATCCATGTTCTACTCGTCCTACCCATATCTCTACTTCTTTTCAGTGATTATCCATGTACTACTCGTTCTACCTATAGCTCTACTTCTTTTCAGTGATTATCCATGTTCTACTCGTTCAACCCATATTTCTACTTCTTTTCAGTGATTTTCCATGTTCTATTCGTTCTACCAATAGCTCTACTTCTTTTCAGTGATTATCCATGTTCTTCTCGTTCTACCCATATATCTACTTCTTTTCATGGATTATCCATGTTCTACTCGTTCTACCCATAGCTCTACTTCTTATCAGTGATTATCCATGTTCTACTCGTTCTACCCATAGCTCTACTTCTTTTCAGTGATTATCCATGTTCTTCTCGTTCTACCCATATATCTACTTCTTTTCATGGATTATCCATGTTCTACTCGTTCTACCCATAGCTCTACTTCTTATCAGTGATTATCCATGTTCTACTCGTTCTACCCATAGCTCTACTTCTTTTCAGTGATTATCCATGTTCTACTCGTTCTACCCATATCTCTACTTCTTTTCAGTGATTATCCATGTTCTACTCGTTCTACCCATAGCTCTACTTCTTTTCAGTGATTATCCATGTTCTACTCGTTCTACCCATATCTCTACTGTTTTAAGTGATTATCCATGTTCTACTTGTTCTACCAATAGCTCTAATTCTTTTCAGTTATTATCCATGTTCTACTCGTTCTACCCATATCTCTACTTCTTTTCAGTGATTATCCATGTTCTACTCGTTCTACCCATATCTCTACTGTTTTCAGTGATTATCCATGTTCTACTCGTCCTACCCATGTCTCTACTTCTTTTCAGTGATTATCCATGTTCTACTCGTTCTACCCATAGCTCTACTTCTTTTCAGTGATTATCCATGTTCTACTCGTTCTACCCATATCTCTACTTGTTTTCAGTGATTATCCATGTTCTACTCGTTCAACCCATATCTCTACTTCTTTTCAGTGATTATCCATGTTCTATTCGTTCTACCAATAGCTCTACTTCTTTTCAGTGATTATCCATGTTCTACTCGTTCTACCCATGTCTCTACTGTTTTCAGTGATTATCCATGTTCTACTCGTTCTACCCATAGCTCTACTTCTTTTCAGTGATTATCCATGTTCTACTCGTTCTACCCATAGCTTTACTTCTTTTCAGTGATTATCCATGTTCTACTCGTTCTACCCATATCTCTAATTCTTTTCAGGGATTATCCATGTTCTACTCGTTCTACCCATAGCTCTACTTCTTTTCAGTGATTATCCATGTTCTACTCGTCTTACCCATATCTCTACTTCTTTTCAGTGATTATCCATGTTCTACTCGTTCTACCCATAGCTCTACTTCTTTTCAGTGATTATCCATGTTCTACTCGTTCTACCCATATCTCTACTTCTTTTCAGTGATTATCCATGTTCTACTCGTAATACCCATAGCTCTACTACTTTTCAGTGATTATCCATGTTCTACTCGTTCTACCCGTATCTCTACTGTTTTCAGTGATTATCCATGTTCTACTCGTTCTACCCATAGCTCTACTTCTTTTCAGTTATTATCCATGTTCTACTCGTTCTACCCATAGTTTGCTTCTTTTCAGTTATTATCCATGTTCTACTAGTTCTACCCATATTTCTACTTCTTTTCAGTGATTATCCATGGTCTTCTCGTTCTACCCATATATCTACTTCTTTCAATGGATTATCCATGTTCTACTCGTTCTACCCATAGCTCTACTTCTTATCAGTGATTATCCATGTTCTACTCGTTCTACCCGTAGCTCTACTTCTTTTCAGTGATTATCCATGTTCTACTCGTTCTACCCATATCTCTACTTCTTTTCAGTGATTATCCATGTTCTACTCGTTCTACACATAGCTCTACTTCTTTTCAGTGATTATCCATGTTCTACTCGTTCTACCCATATCTCTACTGTTTTCAGTGATTATCCATGTTCTACTCGTTCTACCCATAGCTCTACTTCTTTTCAGATATTATCCATGTTCTACTCGTTCTACCCATATCTCTACTTCTTTTCAGTGATTATCCATGTTCTACTCGTTCTACCCATATCTCTACTTCTTTTCAGGGATTATCCATGTTCTGCTCGTTCGACCCATAGCTCTACTTCTTTTCAGGGATTATCCATGTTCTACTCGTTCTACCCATAGTTCTAGTTCTTTTCAGGGATTATCCATATTCTACTCGTTCTACCCATATATCTACTTCTTTTCAGTGATTATCCATGTTCTACTCGTTCTACACATATATCTACTTCTTTTCAGGGATTATCCATGTTCTACTCGTTCTACCCATAGCTCTACTTCTTTTCAGTGATTATCCATGTTCTACTCGTCCTACCCATATCTCTACTTCTTTTCAGTGATTATCCATGTTCTACTCGTTCTACCCATAGCTCTACTTCTTTTCATTGATTATCCATGTTCTACTCGTTCTACCCATATCTCTACTTCTTTTCAGTGATTATCCATGTTCTACTCGTTCTACCCATAGCTCTACTTCTTTTCATTGATTATCCATTTTCTACTCGTTTTACACATAGCTCTACTTCTTTTCAGCGATTATTCATGTTCTACTCGTTCTACCCATAGCTTCACTTCTTTTCAGGGATTATCCATGTTCTACTCATTCGACCCATAGCTCTACTTCTTTTCAGGGATTATCCATGTTCTACACGTTCGACCCATAGCTCTACTTCTTTTCAGGGATTATCCATGTGCTACTCGTTCGACACATAGCTCTACTTCTTTTCAGGGATAATCCATGTTCTACTCGTTCTACAAAATAGCTCTACTTCTTTTCAGTGATTATCCATGTTCTACTCGTTCTACCCATATCTCTACTACTTATCAATGATTATCCATGTTCTTCTCGTTCTATCCATAGCTCTACTTCTTGTCAGTGATTATCCATGTTCTACTCGTTCTACCCATAGCTCTACTTCTTTTCAGTGATTATCCATGGTCTTCTCGTTCTACCCATATATCTACTTCTTTCAATGGATTATCCATGTTCTACTCGTTCTACCCATAGCTCTACTTCTTATCAGTGATTATCCATGTTCTACTCGTTCTACCCGTAGCTCTACTTCTTTTCAGTGATTATCCATGTTCTACTCGTTCTACCCATATCTCTACTTCTTTTCAGTGATTATCCATGTTCTACTCGTTCTACACATAGCTCTACTTCTTTTCAGTGATTATCCATGTTCTACTCGTTCTACCCATATCTCTACTGTTTTCAGTGATTATCCATGTTCTACTCGTTCTACCCATAGCTCTACTTCTTTTCAGATATTATCCATGTTCTACTCGTTCTACCCATATCTCTACTTCTTTTCAGTGATTATCCATGTTCTACTCGTTCTACCCATATCTCTACTTCTTTTCAGGGATTATCCATGTTCTGCTCGTTCGACCCATAGCTCTACTTCTTTTCAGGGATTATCCATGTTCTACTCGTTCTACCCATAGTTCTAGTTCTTTTCAGGGATTATCCATATTCTACTCGTTCTACCCATATATCTACTTCTTTTCAGTGATTATCCATGTTCTACTCGTTCTACACATATATCTACTTCTTTTCAGGGATTGTCCATGTTCTACTCGTCCTACCCATAGCTCTACTTCTTTTCAGTGATTATCCATGTTCTACTCGTCCTACCCATATATCTACTTCTTTTCAGTGATTATCCATGTTCTACTCGTTCTACCCATAGCTCTACTTCTTTTCAGTGATTATCCATGTTCTACTCGTTCTACCCATAGCTCTACTTCTTTTCAGTGATTATCCATGTTCTACTCGTCCTACCCATATATCAACTTCTTTTCAGTGATTATCCATATTCTACTCGTTCTACACATATATCTACTTCTTTTCAGGGATTATCCATGTTCTACTCGTTCTACCCATAGCTCTACTTCTTTTCAGTGATTATCCATGTTCTACTCGTCCTACCCATATCTCTACTTCTTTTCAGTGATTATCCATGTTCTACTCGTTCTACCCATAGCTCTACTTCTTTTCATTGATTATCCATGTTCTACTCGTTCTACCCATATCTCTACTTCTTTTCAGTGATTATCCATGTTCTACTCGTTCTACCCATAGCTCTACTTCTTTTCATTGATTATCCATTTTCTACTCGTTTTACACATAGCTCTACTTCTTTTCAGCGATTATTCATGTTCTACTCGTTCTACCCATAGCTTCACTTCTTTTCAGGGATTATCCATGTTCTACTCATTCGACCCATAGCTCTACTTCTTTTCAGGGATTATCCATGTTCTACACGTTCGACCCATAGCTCTACTTCTTTTCAGGGATTATCCATGTGCTACTCGTTCGACACATAGCTCTACTTCTTTTCAGGGATAATCCATGTTCTACTCGTTCTACAAAATAGCTCTACTTCTTTTCAGTGATTATCCATGTTCTACTCGTTCTACCCATATCTCTACTTCTTATCAATGATTATCCATGTTCTTCTCGTTCTATCCATAGCTCTACTTCTTGTCAGTGATTATCCATGTTCTACTCGTTCTACCCATAGCTCTACTTCTTTTCAGGGATTATTCATGTTCTACTCGTTCTACCCATAGCTTCACTTCTTTTCAGTGATTATCCATGTTCTACTCGTTCTACCCATAGCTCTATTTCTTTTCAGGGATTATCCATGTTCTACTTGTTCTACCAATATCTCTAATTCTTTTCAGTGATTATCCATGTTCTACTCGTTCTACCCATATATCTACTTCTTTTCAGGGATTATCCATGTTCTACTCGTTCGACCCATAGCTCTACTTCTTTTCAGTGATTATCCATGTTCTACTCGTCCTACCCATATCTCTACTTCTTTTCAGTGATTATCCATGTTCTACTCGTTCTACCCATAGCTCTATTTCTTTTCAGTGATTATCCATGTTCTACTCGTTCTACCCATATCTCTACTTCTTTTCAGTGATTATTCATGTTCTTTTCGTTCTACCCATATCTCTACTTCTTTTCAGGGATTATACATGTTCTACTCGTTCTACCCATAGCTCTACTTCTTTTCAGTGATTATCCATGTTCTACTCGTCCTACCCATGTCTCTACTTCTTTTCAGTGATTATCCATGTTCTACTCGTTCTACCAATAGCTCTACTTCTTTTCAGTGATTATCCATGTTCTACTCGTTCTACCCATATCTCTACTTGTTTTCAGTGATTATCCATGTTCTACTCGTTCTACCCATAGCTCTACTTCTTTTCAGTGATTATCCATGTTCTACTCGTTCTACCCATATCTCTACTGTTTTCAGTGATTATCCATGTTCTACTCGTCCTACCCATATCTCTACTTCTTTTCAGTGATTATCCATGTACTACTCGTTCTACCTATAGCTCTACTTCTTTTCAGTGATTATCCATGTTCTACTCGTTCAACCCATATTTCTACTTCTTTTCAGTGATTATCCATGTTCTATTCGTTCTACCAATAGCTCTACTTCTTTTCAGTGATTATCGATGTTCTTCTCGTTCTACCCATATATCTACTTCTTTTTATGGATTATCCATGTTCTACTCGTTCTACCCATAGCTCTACTTCTTATCAGTGATTATCCATGTTCTACTCGTTCTACCCATAGCTCTACTTCTTTTCAGTGATTATCCATGTTCTACTCGTTCTACCCATATCTCTACTTCTTTTCAGTGATTATCCATGTTCTACTCGTTCTACCCATAGCTCTACTTCTTTTCAGTGATTATCCATGTTCTACTCGTTCTACCCATATCTCTACTGTTTTAAGTGATTATCCATGTTCTACTTGTTCTACCCATAACTCCACTTCTTTTCAGTTATTATCCATGTTCTACTCGTTCTACCCATAACCCTACTTCTTTTCAGTGATTATCCATGTTCTACTCGTTCTACCCATATCTCTACTGTTTTCAGTGATTATCCATGTTCTACTCGTCCTACCCATATCTCTACTTCTTTTCAGTGATTATCCATGTACTACTCGTTCTACCTATAGCTCTACTTCTTTTCAGTGATTATCCGTGTTCTACTCGTTCAACCCATATCTCTACTTCTTTTCAGTGATTATCCATGTTCTATTCGTTCTACCAATAGCTCTACTTCTTTTCAGTGATTATCCATGTTCTACTCGTTCTACCCATGTCTCTACTGTTTTCAGTGATTATCCATGTTCTACTCGTTCTACCCATAGCTCTACTTCTTTTCAGTGATTATCCATGTTCTACTCGTTCTACCCATAGCTTTACTTCTTTTCAGTGATTATCCATGTTCTACTCGTTCTACCCATATCTCTACTTCTTTTCAGGGATTATCCATGTTCTACTCGTTCTACCCATAGCTCTACTTCTTTTCAGTGATTATCCATGTTCTACTCGTCCTACCCATATCTCTACTTCTTTTCAGTGATTATCCATGTTCTACTCGTTCTACCCATAGCTCTACTTCTTTTCAGTGATTATCCATGTTCTACTCGTTCTACCCATATCTCTACTTCTTTTCAGTGATTATCCATGTTCTACTCGTTCTACCCATAGCTCTACTTCTTTTCAGTGATTATCCATGTTCTACTCGTTCTACCCATATCTCTACTGTTTTCAGTGATTATCCATGTTCTACTCGTTCTACCCATATCTCTACTGTTTTCAGTGATTATCCATGTTCTACTCGTTCTACCCATAGCTCTACTTCTTTTCAGTTATTATCCATGTTCTACTCGTTCTACCCATAGTTTGCTTCTTTTCAGTTATTATCCATGTTCTACTCGTTCTACCCATATTTCTACTTCTTTTCAGAGATTATCCATGGTCTTCTCGTTCTACCCATATATCTACTTCTTTTCATGGATTATCCATGTTCTACTCGTTCTACCCATAGCTCTACTTCTTATCAGTGATTATCCATGTTCTACTCGTTCTACCCATAGCTCTACTTCTTTTCAGTGATTATCCATGTTCTACTCGTTTTACCCATATCTCTACTTCTTTTCAGTGATTATCCATGTTCTACTCGTTCTACCCATAGCTCTACTTCTTTTCAGTGATTATCCATGTTCTACTCGTTCTACCCATATCTCTACTGTTTTCAGTGATTATCCATGTTCTACTCGTTCTACCCATAGCTCTACTTCTTTTCAGTTATTATCCATGTTCTACTCGTTCTACCCATATCTCTACTTCTTTTCAGTGATTATCCATGTTCTACTCGTTCTACCCATATATCTCTACTTCTTTTCAGGGATTATCCATGTTCTGCTCGTTCGACCCATAGCTCTACTTCTTTTCAGGGATTATCCATGTTCTACTCGTTCTACCCATAGTTCTAGTTCTTTTCAGGGATTATCCATGTTCTACTCGTTCTACCCATATCTCTACTTCTTTTCAGTGATTATAGATGTTCTACTCGTTCTACCCATATATCTACTTCTTTTCAGAGATTATCCATGTTCTAATCGTTCTACCCATAGCTCTACTTCTTTTCAGTGATTATCCATGTTCTACTCGTCCTACCCATATATCTACTTCTTTTCAGTGATTATCCATGTTCTACTCGTTCTACCCATAGCTCTACTTCTTTTCAGTGATTATCCATGTTCTACTCGTTCTACCCATATCTCTACTTCTTTTCAGTGATTATCCTTGTTCTACTCGTTCTACCCATATCTCTACTTCTTTTCAGTGATTATCCATGTTCTACTCGTTCTACCCATAGCTCTACTTCTTTTCAGTGATTATCCATGTTCTACTCGTTCTACCCATATCTCTACTGTTTTCAGTGATTATCCATGTTCTACTCTTTCTACCCATAGCTCTACTTCTTTTCAGTTATTATCCATGTTCTACTCGTTCTACCCATAGCTCTACTTCTTTTCAGGGATTATCCATGTTCTACTCGTTCTACCCGTAGTTCTAGTTCTTTTCAGGGATTATCCATATTCTACTCGTTCTACCCATATCTCTATTATTTTTTTCCAGTGATTATCCATGTTCTACTCGTTCTACACATATATCTACTTCTTTTCAGGGATTATCCATGTTCTACTCGTTCTACCCATAGCTCTACTTCTTTTCAGTGATTATCCATGTTCTACTCGTCCTACCCATATATCTACTTATTTTCAGTGATTATCCATGTTCTACTCGTTCTACCCATAGCTCTACTTCTTTTCAGTGATTATCCATGTTCTACTCGTTCTACCCATATCTCTACTTCTTTTCAGTGATTATCCATGTTCTACTCGTTCTACCCATAGTTCTACTTCTTTTCAGTGATTATCCATGTTCTACTCGTTCTACACATAGCTCTACTTCTTTTCAGCGATTATTCATGTTCTACTCGTTCTACCCATAGCTTCACTTCTTTTCAGGGATTATCCATGTTCTACTCATTCGACCCATAGCTCTACTTCTTTTCAGGGATTATCCATGTTCTACACGTTCGACCCATAGCTCTACTTCTTTTCAGGGATTATCCATGTGCTACTCGTTCGACCCATAGCTCTACTTCTTTTCAGGGATAATCCATGTTCTACTCGTTCTACAAAATAGCTCTACTTCTTTTCAGTGATTATCCATGTTCTACTCGTTCTACCCATATCTCTACTTCTTATCAATGATTATCCATGTTCTTCTCGTTCTATCCATAGCTCTACTTCTTGTCAGTGATTATCCATGTTCTACTCGTTCTACCCATAGCTCTACTTCTGTTCAGTGATTATTCATGTTCTACTCGTTCTACCCATAGCTTCACTTCTTTTCAGTGATTATCCATGTTCTACTCGTTCTACCCATAGCTCTATTTCTTTTCAGGGATTATCCATGTTCTACTTGTTCTACCAATATCTCTAATTCTTTTCAGTGATTATCCATGTTCTACTCGTTCTACCCATATATCTACTTCTTTTCAGGGATTATCCATGTTCTACTCGTTCGACCCATAGCTCTACTTCTTTTCAGTGATTATCCATGTTCTACTCGTCCTACCCATATCTCTACTTCTTTTCAGTGATTATCCATGTTCTACTCGTTCTACCCATAGCTCTACTTCTTTTCAGTGATTATCCATGTTCTACTCGTTCTACCCATATCTCTACTTCTTTTCAGTGATTATTCATGTTCTTTTCGTTCTACCCATATCTCTACTTCTTTTCAGGGATTATACATGTTCTACTCGTTCTACCCATAGCTCTACTTCTTTTCAGTGATTATCCATGTTCTACTCGTCCTACCCATTTCTCTACTTCTTTTCAGTGATTATCCATGTTCTACTCGTTCTACCCATAGCTCTACTTCTTTTCAGTGATTATCCATGTTCTACTCGTTCTACCCATATCTCTACTTGTTTTCAGTGATTATCCATGTTCTACTCGTTCTACCCATAGCTCTACTTCTTTTCAGTGATTATCCATGTTCTACTCGTTCTACCCATATCTCTACTGTTTTCAGTGATTATCCATGTACTACTCGTCATACCCATATCTCTACTTCTTTTCAGTGATTATCCATGTACTACTCGTTCTACCTATAGCTCTACTTCTTTTCAGTGATTATCCATGTTCTACTCGTTCAACCCATATTTCTACTTCTTTTCAGTGATTATCCATGTTCTATTCGTTCTACCAATAGCTTTACTTCTTTTCAGTGATTATCCATGTTCTTCTCGTTCTACCCATATATCTACTTCTTTTCATGGATTATCCATGTTCTACTCGTTCTACCCATAGCTCTACTTCTTATCAGTGATTATCCATGTTCTACTCGTTCTACCCATAGCTCTACTTCTTTTCAGTGATTATCCATGTTCTACTCGTTCTACCCATATCTCTACTTCTTTTCAGTGATTATCCATGTTTTACTCGTTCTACCCATAGCTCTACTTCTTTTCAGTGATTATCCCTGTTCTACTCGTTCTACCCATATCTCTACTGTTTTAAGTGATTATCCATGTTCTACTTGTTCTACCCATAACTCTACTTCTTTTCAGTTATTATCCATGTTCTACTCGTTCTACCCATATCTCTACTTCTTTTCAGTGATTATCCATGTTCTACTCGTTCTACCCATATCTCTACTGTTTTAAGTGATTATCCATGTACTACTCGTCCTACCCATATCTCTACTTCTTTTCAGTGATTATCCATGTACTACTCGTTCTAC
This sequence comes from Lamellibrachia columna, assembly GCA_963662155.1. Classification (NCBI taxonomy): domain Eukaryota; kingdom Metazoa; phylum Annelida; class Polychaeta; order Sabellida; family Siboglinidae; genus Lamellibrachia; species Lamellibrachia columna. The sequence goes on along the minus strand of OY759269.1, from coordinate 39,587,700 downwards.
CTATAGCTCTACTTCTTTTCAGTGATTATCCGTGTTCTACTCGTTCAACCCATATCTCTACTTCTTTTCAGTGATTATCCATGTTCTATTCGTTCTACCAATAGCTCTACTTCTTTTCAGTGATTATCCATGTTCTACTTGTTCTACCCATGTCTCTACTGTTTTCAGTGATTATCCATGTTCTACTCGTTCTACCCATAGCTCTACTTCTTTTCAGTGATTATCCATGTTCTACTCGTTCTACCCATAGCTTTACTTCTTTTCAGTGATTATCCATGTTCTACTCGTTCTACCCATATCTCTACTTCTTTTCAGGGATTATCCATGTTCTACTCGTTCTACCCATAGCTTTACTTCTTTTCAGTGATTATCCATGTTCTACTCGTTCTACCCATATCTCTACTTCTTTTCAGGGATTATCCATGTTCTACTCGTTCTACCTATAGCTCTACTTCTTTTCAGTGATTATCCGTGTTCTACTCGTTCAACCCATATCTCTACTTCTTTTCAGCGATTATCCATGTTCTATTCGTTCTACCAATAGCTCTACTTCTTTTCAGTGATTATCCATGTTCTACTCGTTCTACCCATGTCTCTACTGTTTTCAGTGATTATCCATGTTCTACTCGTTCTACCCATAGCTCTACTTCTTTTCAGTGATTATCCATGTTCTACTCGTTCTACCCATAGCTTTACTTCTTTTCAGTGATTATCCATGTTCTACTCGTTCTACCCATAGCTCTACTTCTTTTCAGTGATTATCCATGTTCTACTCGTCCTACCCATATCTCTACTTCTTTTCAGTGATTATCCATGTTCTACTCGTTCTACCCATAGCTCTACTTCTTTTCAGTGATTATCCATGTTCTACTCGTTCTACCCATATCTCTACTTCTTTTCAGTGATTATCCATGTTCTACTCGTTCTACCCATAGCTCTACTTCTTTTCAGTGATTATCCATGTTCTACTCGTTCTACCCATATCTCTACTGTTTTCAGTGATTATCCATGTTCTCCTCGTTCTACCCATAGCTCTACTTCTTTTCAGTTATTATCCATGTTCTACTCGTTCTACCCATAGTTTGCTTCTTTTCAGTTATTATCCATGTTCTACTCGTTCTACCCATATTTCTACTTCTTTTCAGTGATTATCCATGGTCTTCTCGTTCTACCCATATATCTACTTCTTTTCATGGATTATCCATGTTCTACTCGTTCTACCCATAGCTCTACTTCTTATCAGTGATTATCCATGTTCTACTCGTTCTACCCATAGCTCTACTTCTTTTCAGTGATTATCCATGTTCTACTCGTTTTACCCATATCTCTACTTCTTTTCAGTGATTATCCATGTTCTACTCGTTCTACCCATAGCTCTACTTCTTTTCAGTGATTATCCATGTTCTACTCGTTCTACCCATATCTCTACTGTTTTCAGTGATTATCCATGTTCTACTCGTTCTACCCATAGCTCTACTTCTTTTCAGTTATTATCCATGTTCTACTCGTTCTACCCATATCTCTACTTCTTTTCAGTGATTATCCATGTTCTACTCGTTCTACCCATATATCTCTACTTCTTTTCAGGGATTATCCATGTTCTGCTCGTTCGACCCATAGCTCTACTTCTTTTCAGGGATTATCCATGTTCTACTCGTTCTACCCATAGCTCTAGTTCTTTTCAGGGATTATCCATGTTCTACTCGTTCTACCCATATCTCTACTTCTTTTCAGTGATTATAGATGTTCTACTCGTTCTACCCATATATCTACTTCTTTTCAGAGATTATCCATGTTCTAATCGTTCTACCCATAGCTCTACTTCTTTTCAGTGATTATCCATGTTCTACTCGTCCTACCCATATATCTACTTCTTTTCAGTGATTATCCATGTTCTACTCGTTCTACCCATAGCTCTACTTCTTTTCAGTGATTATCCATGTTCTACTCGTTCTACCCATATCTCTACTTCTTTTCAGTGATTATCCTTGTTCTACTCGTTCTACCCATAGCTCTACTTCTTTTCAGTGATTATCCATGTTCTACTCGTTCTACACATAGCTCTACTTCTTTTCAGCGATTATTCATGTTCTACTCGTTCTACCCATAGCTTCACTTCTTTTCAGGGATTATCCATGTTCTACTCATTCGACCCATAGCTCTACTTCTTTTCAGGGATTATCCATGTTCTACGCTTTCGACCCATAGCTCTACTTCTTTTCAGCGATTATCCATGTGCTACTCGTTCGACCCATAGCTCTACTTCTTTTCAAGGATAATCCATGTTCTACTCGTTCTACCCATGTCTCTACTTCTTTTCAGTGATTATCCATGTTCTACTCGTTCTACAAATAGCTCTACTTCTTTTCAGTGATTATCCATGTTCTACTCGTTCTACCCATATCTCTACTTGTTTTCAGTGATTATCCATGTTCTACTCGTTCTACCCATAGCTCTACTTCTTTTCAGTGATTATCCATGTTCTACTCGTTCTACCCATATCTCTACTGTTTTCAGTGATTATCCATATTCTACTCGTCCTACCCATATCTCTACTTCTTTTCAGTGATTATCCATGTACTACTCGTTCTTCCTATAGCTCTACTTATTTTCAGTGATTATCCATGTTCTACTCGTTCAACCCATATCTCTACTTCTTTTCAGTGATTATCCATGTTCTATTCGTTCTACCAATAGCTCTACTTCTTTTCAGTGATTATCCATGTTCTACTCGTTCTACACATGTCTCTACTGTTTTCAGTGATTATCCATGTTCTACTCGTTCTACCCATAGCTCTACTTCTTTTCAGTGATTATCCATGTTCTACTCGTTCTACCCATAGCTTTACTTCTTTTCAGTGATTATCCATGTTCTACTCGTTCTACCCATATCTCTACTTCTTTTCAGGGATTATCCATGTTCTACTCGTTCTACCCATAGCTCTACTTCTTTTCAGTGATTATCCATGTTCTACTCGTCCTACCCATATCTCTACTTCTTTTCAGTGATTATCCATGTTCTACTCGTTCTACCCATAGCTCTACTTCTTTTCAGTGATTATCCATGTTCTACTCGTTCTACCCATATCTCTACTTCTTTTCAGTGATTATCCATGTTCTACTCGTACTACCCATAGCTCTACTACTTTTCAGTGATTATCCATGTTCTACTCGTTCTACCCATATCTCTACTGTTTTCAGTGATTATCCATGTTCTACTCGTTCTACCCATAGCTCTACTTCTTTTCAGTTATTATCCATGTTCTACTCGTTCTACCCATAGTTTGCTTCTTTTCAGTTATTATCCATGTTCTACTCGTTCTACCCATATTTCTACTTCTTTTCAGTGATTATCCATGGTCTTCTCGTTCTACCCATATATCTACTTCTTTTCATGGATTATCCATGTTCTACTCGTTCTACCCATAGCTCTACTTCTTATCAGTGATTATCCATGTTCTACTCGTTCTACCCATAGCTCTACTTCTTTTCAGTGATTATCCATGTTCTACTCGTTCTACCCATATCTCTACTTCTTTTCAGTGATTATCCATGTTCTACTCGTTCTACCCATAGCTCTACTTCTTTTCAGTGATTATCCATGTTCTACTCGTTCTACCCATATCTCTACTGTTTTCAGTGATTATCCATGTTCTACTCGTTCTACCCATAGCTCTACTTCTTTTCAGTTATTATCCATGTTCTACTCGTTCTACCCATATCTCTACTTCTTTTCAGTGATTATCCATGTTCTACTCGTCCTACCCATATCTCTACTTCTTTTCAGGGATTATCCATGTTCTGCTCGTTCGACCCATAGCTCTACTTCTTTTCAGGGATTATCCATGCTCTACTCGTTCTACCCTTAGTTCTAGTTCTTTTCAGGGATTATCCATATTCTACTCGTTCTACCCATATCTCTACTTCTTTTCAGTGATTATCCATGTTCTACTCGTTCTACACATATATCTACTTCTTTTCAGGGATTATCCATGTTCTACTCGTTCTACCCATAGCTCTACTTCTTTTCAGTGATTATCCATGTTCTACTCGTCCTACCCATATATCTACTTCTTTTCAGTGATTATCCATGTTCTACTCGTTCTACCCATAGCTCTACTTCTTTTCAGTGATTATCCATGTTCTACTCGTTCTACCCATATCTCTACTTCTTTTCAGTGATTATCCATGTTCTACTCGTTCTACCCATAGCTGTACTTCTTTTCAGTGATTATCCATGTTCTACTCGTTCTACACATAGCTCTACTTCTTTTCAGCGATTATTCATGTTCTACTCGTTCTACCCATAGCTTCACTTCTTTTCAGGGATTATCCATGTTCTACTCATTCGACACATAGCTCTACTTCTTTTCAGGGATTATCCATGTTCTACACGTTCGACCCATAGCTCTACTTCTTTTCAGGGATTATCCATGTGCTACTCGTTCGACCCATAGCTCTACTTCTTTTCAGGGATAATCCATGTTCTACTCGTTCTACAAAATAGCTCTACTTCTTTTCAGTGATTATCCATGTTCTACTCGTTCTACCCATATCTCTACTTCTTATCAATGATTATCCATGTTCTTCTCGTTCTATCCATAGCTCTACTTCTTGTCAGTGATTATCCATGTTCTACTCGTTCTACCCATAGCTCTACTTCTTTTCAGTGATTATTCATGTTCTACTCGTTCTACCCATAGCTTCACTTCTTTTCAGTGATTATCCATGTTCTACTCGTTCTACCCATAGCTCTATTTCTTTTCAGGGATTATCCATGTTCTACTCGTTCTACCAATATCTCTAAATCTTTTCAGTGATTATCCATGTTCTACTCGTTCTACCCATATATCTACTTCTTTTCAGGGATTATCCATGTTCTAATCGTTCGACCCATAGCTCTACTTCTTTTCAGTGATTATCCATGTTCTACTCGTCCTACCCATATCTCTAATTCTTTTCAGTGATTATCCATGTTCTACTCGTTCTACCCATAGCTCTACTTCTTTTCAGTGATTATCCATGTTCTAATCGTTCTACCCCTATCTCTACTTCTTTTCAGTGATTATTCATGTTCTTTTCGTTCTACCCATATCTCTACTTCTTTTCAGGGATTATACATGTTCTACTCGTTCTACCCATAGCTCTACTTCTTTTCAGTGATTATCCATGTTCTACTCGTCCTACCCATGTCTCTACTTCTTTTCAGTGATTATCCATGTTCTACTCGTTCTACCCATAGCTCTACTTCTTTTCAGTGATTATCCATGTTCTACACTTTCGACCCATAGCTCTACTTCTTTTCAGCGATTATCCATGTGCTACTCGTTCGACCCATAGCTCTACTTCTTTTCAGGGATAATCCATGTTCTACTCGTTCTACCCATGTCTCTACTTCTTTTCAGTGATTAACCATGTTCTACTCGTTCTACAAATAGCTCTACTTATTTTCAGTGATTATCCATGTTATACTCGTTCTACCCATATCTCTACTTGTTTTCAGTGATTATCCATGTTCTACTCGTTCTACCCATAGCTCTACTTCTTTTCAGTGATTATCCATGTTCTACTCGTTCTACCCATATCTCTACTGTTTTCAGTGATTATCCATATTCTACTCGTCCTACCCATATCTCTACTTCTTTTCAGTGATTATCCATGTACTACTCGTTCTTCCTATAGCTCTACTTATTTTCAGTGATTATCCATGTTCTACTCGTTCAACCCATATCTCTACTTCTTTTCAGTGATTATCCATGTTCTATTCGTTCTACCCATAGCTCTACTTCTTTTCAGTGATTATCCATGTTCTACTCGTTCTACCCATAGCTTTACTTCTTTTCAGTGATTATCCATGTTCTACTCGTTCTACCCATAGCTCTACTTCTTTTCAGTGATTATCCATGTTCTACTCGTCCTACCCATATCTCTACTTCTTTTCAGTGATTATCCATGTTCTACTCGTTCTACCCATAGCTCTACTTCTTTTAAGTGATTATCCATGTTCTACTCGTTCTACCCATATCTCTACTTCTTTTCAGTGATTATCCATGTTCTACTCGTTCTACCCATAGCTCTACTTCTTTTCAGTGATTATCCATGTTCTACTCGTTCTACCCATATCTCTACTGTTTTCAGTGATTATCCATGTTCTACTCGTTCTACCCATATCTCTACTGTTTTCAGTGATTATCCATGTTCTACTCGTTCTACCCATAGCTCTACTTCTTTTCAGTTATTATCCATGTTCTACTCGTTCTACCCATAGTTTGCTTCTTTTCAGTTATTATCCATGTTCTACTCGTTCTACCCATATTTCTACTTCTTTTCAGAGATTATCCATGGTCTTCTCGTTCTACCCATATATCTACTTCTTTTCATGGATTATCCATGTTCTACTCGTTCTACCCATAGCTCTATTTCTTATCAGTGATTATCCATGTTCTACTCGTTCTACCCATAGCTCTACTTCTTTTCAGTGATTATCCATGTTCTACTCGTTTTACCCATATCTCTACTTCTTTTCAGTGATTATCCATGTTCTACTCGTTCTACCCATAGCTCTACTTCTTTTCAGTGATTATCCATGTTCTACTCGTTCTACCCATATCTCTACTGTTTTCAGTGATTATCCATGTTCTACTCGTTCTACCCATAGCTCTACTTCTTTTCAGTTATTATCCATGTTCTACTCGTTCTACCCATATCTCTACTTCTTTTCAGTGATTATCCATGTTCTACTCGTTCTACCCATATATCTCTACTTCTTTTCAGGGATTATCCATGTTCTGCTCGTTCGACCCATAGCTCTACTTCTTTTCAGGGATTATCCATGTTCTACTCGTTCTACCCATAGTTCTAGTTCTTTTCAGGGATTATCCATGTTCTACTCGTTCTACCCATATCTCTACTTCTTTTCAGTGATTATAGATGTTCTACTCGTTCTACCCATATATCTACTTCTTTTCAGAGATTATCCATGTTCTAATCGTTCTACCCATAGCTCTACTTCTTTTCAGTGATTATCCATGTTCTACTCGTCCTACCCATATATCTACTTCTTTTCAGTGATTATCCATGTTCTACTCGTTCTACCCATAGCTCTACTTCTTTTCAGTGATTATCCATGTTCTACTCGTTCTACCCATATCTCTACTTCTTTTCAGTGATTATCCTTGTTCTACTCGTTCTACCCATATCTCTACTTCTTTTCAGTGATTATCCATGTTCTACTCGTTCTACCCATAGCTCTACTTCTTTTCAGTGATTATCCATGTTCTACTCGTTCTACCCATATCTCTACTGTTTTCAGTGATTATCCATGTTCTACTCGTTCTACCCATAGCTCTACTTCTTTTCAGTTATTATCCATGTTCTACTCGTTCTACCCATAGCTCTACTTCTTTTCAGGGATTATCCATGTTCTACTCGTTCTACCCGTAGTTCTAGTTCTTTTCAGGGATTATCCATATTCTACTCGTTCTACCCATATCTCTATTTTTTTTTTCCAGTGATTATCCATGTTCTACTCGTTCTACACATATATCTACTTCTTTTCAGGGATTATCCATGTTCTACTCGTTCTACCCATAGCTCTACTTCTTTTCAGTGATTATCCATGTTCTACTCGTCCTACCCATATATCTACTTATTTTCAGTGATTATCCATGTTCTACTCGTTCTACCCATAGCTCTACTTCTTTTCAGTGATTATCCATGTTCTACTCGTTCTACCCATATCTCTACTTCTTTTCAGTGATTATCCATGTTCTACTCGTTCTACCCATAGTTCTACTTCTTTTCAGTGATTATCCATGTTCTACTCGTTCTACACATAGCTCTACTTCTTTTCAGCGATTATTCATGTTCTACTCGTTCTACCCATAGCTTCACTTCTTTTCAGGGATTATCCATGTTCTACTCATTCGACCCATAGCTCTACTTCTTTTCAGGGATTATCCATGTTCTACACGTTCGACCCATAGCTCTACTTCTTTTCAGGGATTATCCATGTGCTACTCGTTCGACCCATAGCTCTACTTCTTTTCAGGGATAATCCATGTTCTACTCGTTCTACAAAATAGCTCTACTTCTTTTCAGTGATTATCCATGTTCTACTCGTTCTACCCATATCTCTACTTCTTATCAATGATTATCCATGTTCTTCTCGTTCTATCCATAGCTCTACTTCTTGTCAGTGATTATCCATGTTCTACTCGTTCTACCCATAGCTCTACTTCTGTTCAGTGATTATTCATGTTCTACTCGTTCTACCCATAGCTTCACTTCTTTTCAGTGATTATCCATGTTCTACTCGTTCTACCCATAGCTCTATTTCTTTTCAGGGATTATCCATGTTCTACTTGTTCTACCAATATCTCTAATTCTTTTCAGTGATTATCCATGTTCTACTCGTTCTACCCATATATCTACTTCTTTTCAGGGATTATCCATGTTCTACTCGTTCGACCCATAGCTCTACTTCTTTTCAGTGATTATCCATGTTCTACTCGTCCTACCCATATCTCTACTTCTTTTCAGTGATTATCCATGTTCTACTCGTTCTACCCATAGCTCTACTTCTTTTCAGTGATTATCCATGTTCTACTCGTTCTACCCATATCTCTACTTCTTTTCAGTGATTATTCATGTTCTTTTCGTTCTACCCATATCTCTACTTCTTTTCAGGGATTATACATGTTCTACTCGTTCTACCCATAGCTCTACTTCTTTTCAGTGATTATCCATGTTCTACTCGTCCTACCCATTTCTCTACTTCTTTTCAGTGATTATCCATGTTCTACTCGTTCTACCCATAGCTCTACTTCTTTTCAGTGATTATCCATGTTCTACTCGTTCTACCCATATCTCTACTTGCTTTCAGTGATTATCCATGTTCTACTCGTTCTACCCATAGCTCTACTTCTTTTCAGTGATTATCCATGTTCTACTCGTTCTACCCATATCTCTACTGTTTTCAGTGATTATCCATGTTCTACTCGTCATACCCATATCTCTACTTCTTTTCAGTGATTATCCATGTACTACTCGTTCTACCTATAGCTCTACTTCTTTTCAGTGATTATCCATGTTCTACTCGTTCAACCCATATTTCTACTTCTTTTCAGTGATTATCCATGTTCTATTCGTTCTACCAATAGCTCTACTTCTTTTCAGTGATTATCCATGTTCTTCTCGTTCTACCCATATATCTACTTCTTTTCATGGATTATCCATGTTCTACTCGTTCTACCCATAGCTCTACTTCTTATCAGTGATTATCCATGTTCTACTCGTTCTACCCATAGCTCTACTTCTTTTCAGTGATTATCCATGTTCTACTCGTTCTACCCATATCTCTACTTCTTTTCAGTGATTATCCATGTTTTACTCGTTCTACCCATAGCTCTACTTCTTTTCAGTGATTATCCATGTTCTACTCGTTCTACCCATATCTCTACTGTTTTAAGTGATTATCCATGTTCTACTTGTTCTACCCATAACTCTACTTCTTTTCAGTTATTATCCATGTTCTACTCGTTCTACCCATATCTCTACTTCTTTTCAGTGATTATCCATGTTCTACTCGTTCTACCCATATCTCTACTATTTTAAGTGATTATCCATGTACTACTCGTCCTACCCATATCTCTACTTCTTTTCAGTGATTATCCATGTACTACTCGTTCTACCTATAGCTCTACTTCTTTTCAGTGATTATCCGTGTTCTACTCGTTCAACCCATATCTCTACTTCTTTTCAGTGATTATCCATGTTCTATTCGTTCTACCAATAGCTCTACTTCTTTTCAGTGATTATCCATGTTCTACTTGTTCTACCCATGTCTCTACTGTTTTCAGTGATTATCCATGTTCTACTCGTTCTACCCATAGCTCTACTTCTTTTCAGTGATTATCCATGTTCTACTCGTTCTACCCATAGCTTTACTTCTTTTCAGTGATTATCCATGTTCTACTCGTTCTACCCATATCTCTACTTCTTTTCAGGGATTATCCATGTTCTACTCGTTCTACCCATAGCTTTACTTCTTTTCAGTGATTATCCATGTTCTACTCGTTCTACCCATATCTCTACTTCTTTTCAGGGATTATCCATGTTCTACTCGTTCTACCTATAGCTCTACTTCTTTTCAGTGATTATCCGTGTTCTACTCGTTCAACCCATATCTCTACTTCTTTTCAGCGATTATCCATGTTCTATTCGTTCTACCAATAGCTCTACTTCTTTTCAGTGATTATCCATGTTCTACTCGTTCTACCCATGTCTCTACTGTTTTCAGTGATTATCCATGTTCTACTCGTTCTACCCATAGCTCTACTTCTTTTCAGTGATTATCCATGTTCTACTCGTTCTACCCATAGCTTTACTTCTTTTCAGTGATTATCCATGTTCTACTCGTTCTACCCATAGCTCTACTTCTTTTCAGTGATTATCCATGTTCTACTCGTTCTACCCATATCCCTACTTCTTTTCAGTGATTATCCATGTTCTACTCGTTCTACCCATAGCTCTACTTCTTTTCAGTGATTATTCATGTTCTACTCGTTCTACCCATATCTCTACTTCTTTTCAGTGATTATCCATGTTCTACTCGTTCTACCCATAGCTCTACTTCTTTTCAGTGATTATCCATGTTCTACTCGTTCTACCCATATCTCTACTGTTTTCAGTGATTATCCATGTTCTCCTCGTTCTACCCATAGCTCTACTTCTTTTCAGTTATTATCCATGTTCTACTCGTTCTACCCATAGTTTGCTTCTTTTCAGTTATTATCCATGTTCTACTCGTTCTACCCATATTTCTACTTCTTTTCAGTGATTATCCATGGTCTTCTCGTTCTACCCATATATCTACTTCTTTTCATGGATTATCCATGTTCTACTCGTTCTACCCATAGCTCTACTTCTTATCAGTGATTATCCATGTTCTACTCGTTCTACCCATAGCTCTACTTCTTTTCAGTGATTATCCATGTTCTACTCGTTTTACCCATATCTCTACTTCTTTTCAGTGATTATCCATGTTCTACTCGTTCTACCCATAGCTCTACTTCTTTTCAGTGATTATCCATGTTCTACTCGTTCTACCCATATCTCTACTGTTTTCAGTGATTATCCATGTTCTACTCGTTCTACCCATAGCTCTACTTCTTTTCAGTTATTATCCATGTTCTACTCGTTCTACCCATATCTCTACTTCTTTTCAGTGATTATCCATGTTCTACTCGTTCTACCCATATATCTCTACTTCTTTTCAGGGATTATCCATGTTCTGCTCGTTCGACCCATAGCTCTACTTCTTTTCAGGGATTATCCATGTTCTACTCGTTCTACCCATAGCTCTAGTTCTTTTCAGGGATTATCCATGTTCTACTCGTTCTACCCATATCTCTACTTCTTTTCAGTGATTATAGATGTTCTACTCGTTCTACCCATATATCTACTTCTTTCCAGAGATTATCCATGTTCTAATCGTTCTACCCATAGCTCTACTTCTTTTCAGTGATTATCCATGTTCTACTCGTCCTACCCATATATCTACTTCTTTTCAGTGATTATCCATGTTCTACTCGTTCTACCCATAGCTCTACTTCTTTTCAGTGATTATCCATGTTCTACTCGTTCTACCCATATCTCTACTTCTTTTCAGTGATTATCCTTGTTCTACTCGTTCTACCCATAGCTCTACTTCTTTTCAGTGATTATCCATGTTCTACTCGTTCTACACATAGCTCTACTTCTTTTCAGCGATTATTCATGTTCTACTCGTTCTACCCATAGCTTCACTTCTTTTCAGGGATTATCCATGTTCTACTCATTCGACCCATAGCTCTACTTCTTTTCAGGGATTATCCATGTTCTACACTTTCGACCCATAGCTCTACTTCTTTTCAGCGATTATCCATGTGCTACTCGTTCGACCCATAGCTCTACTTCTTTTCAGGGATAATCCATGTTCTACTCGTTCTACCCATGTCTCTACTTCTTTTCAGTGATTATCCATGTTCTACTCGTTCTACAAATAGCTCTACTTCTTTTCAGTGATTATCCATGTTCTACTCGTTCTACCCATATCTCTACTTGTTTTCAGTGATTATCCATGTTCTACTCGTTCTACCCATAGCTCTACTTCTTTTCAGTGATTATCCATGTTCTACTCGTTCTACCCATATCTCTACTGTTTTCAGTGATTATCCATATTCTACTCGTCCTACCCATATCTCTACTTCTTTTCAGTGATTATCCATGTACTACTCGTTCTTCCTATAGCTCTACTTATTTTCAGTGATTATCCATGTTCTACTCGTTCAACCCATATCTCTACTTCTTTTCAGTGATTATCCATGTTCTATTCGTTCTACCAATAGCTCTACTTCTTTTCAGTGATTATCCATGTTCTACTCGTTCTACACATGTCTCTACTGTTTTCAGTGATTATCCATGTTCTACTCGTTCTACCCATAGCTCTACTTCTTTTCAGTGATTATCCATGTTCTACTCGTTCTACCCATAGCTTTACTTCTTTTCAGTGATTATCCATGTTCTACTCGTTCTACCCATATCTCTACTTCTTTTCAGGGATTATCCATGTTCTACTCGTTCTACCCATAGCTCTACTTCTTTTCAGTGATTATCCATGTTCTACTCGTCCTACCCATATCTCTACTTCTTTTCAGTGATTATCCATGTTCTACTCGTTCTACCCATAGCTCTACTTCTTTTCAGTGATTATCCATGTTCTACTCGTTCTACCCATAGCTCTACTTCTTATCAGTGATTATCCATGTTCTACTCGTTCTACCCGTAGCTCTACTTCTTTTCAGTGATTATCCATGTTCTACTCGTTCTACCCATATCTCTACTTCTTTTCAGTGATTATCCATGTTCTACTCGTTCTACACATAGCTCTACTTCTTTTCAGTGATTATCCATGTTCTACTCGTTCTACCCATATCTCTACTGTTTTCAGTGATTATCCATGTTCTACTCGTTCTACCCATAGCTCTACTTCTTTTCAGATATTATCCATGTTCTACTCGTTCTACCCATAGCTTCACTTCTTTTCAGGGATTATCCATGTTCTACTCATTCGACCCATAGCTCTACTTCTTTTCAGGGATTATCCATGTTCTACACGTTCGACCCATAGCTCTACTTCTTTTCAGGGATTATCCATGTGCTACTCGTTCGACCCATAGCTCTACTTCTTTTCAGGGATAATCCATGTTCTACTCGTTCTACCCATGTCTCTACTTCTTTTCAGTGATTATCCATGATCTACTCGTTTTAACCATAGCTCTACTTCTTTTCAGTGATTATCCATTGTACTACTCGTTCTACCTATAGCTCTACTTATTTTCAGTGATTATCCATGTTCTACTCGTTCAACCCATATCTCTACTTCTTTTCAGTGATTATCCATGTTCTATTCGTTCTACCAATAGCTCTACTTCTTTTCAGTGATTATCCATGTTCTACTCGTTCTACCCATGTCTCTACTGTTTTCAGTGATTATCCATGTTCTACTCGTTCTACCCATAGCTCTACTTCTTTTCAGTGATTATCCATGTTCTACTCGTTCTACCCATAGCTTTACTTCTTTTCAGTGATTATCCATTTTCTACTCGTTCTACACATATCTCTACTTCTTTTCAGGGATTATAAATGTTCTACTCTTTCTACCCATAGCTCTACTTCTTTTCAGTGATTATCCATGTTCTACTCGTCCTACCCATATCTCTCTTCTTTTCAGTGATTATCCATGTTCTACTCGTTCTACCCATATCTCTACTTCTTTTCAGTGATTATCCATGTACTACTCGTTCTACCCATAGCTCTACTTCTTTTCAGTGATTATCCATGTTCTACTCGTTCTACCCATATCTCTACTGTTTTCAGTGATTATCCATGTTCTACTCGTTCTACCCATAGCTCTACTTCTTTTCAGTGATTATCCATGTACTACTCGTTCTACCCATAGTTTGCTTCTTTTCAGTTATTATCCATGTTCTACTCGTTCTACCCATATTTCTACTTCTTTTCAGTGATTATCCATGGTCTTCTCGTTCTACCCATATATCTACTTCTTTTCATGGATTATCCATGTTCTACTCGTTCTACCCATAGCTCTACTTCTTATCAGTGATTATCCATGTTCTACTCGTTCTACCCATAGCTCTACTTCTTTTCAGTGATTATCCATGTTCTACTCGTTCTACCCATATCTCTACTTCTTTTCAGTGATTATCCATGTTCTACTCGTTCTACCCATAGCTCTACTTCTTTTCAGGGATTATCCATGTTCTGCTCGTTCGACCCATAGCTCTACTTCTTTTCAGGGATTATCCATGTTCTACTCGTTCTACCCATAGTTCTAGTTCTTTTCAGGGATTATCCATGTTCTACTCGTTCTACCCATATCTCTACTTCTTTTCAGTGATTATCCATGTTCTACTCGTTCTACCCATATATCTACTTCTTTTCAGAGATTATCCATGTTCTACTCGTTCTACCCATAGCTCTACTTCTTTTCAGTGATTATCCATGTTCTACTCGTCTTACCCATATATCTACTTCTTTTCAGTGATTATCCATGTTCTACTCGTTCTACCCATAGCTCTACTTCTTTTCAGTGATTATCCATGTTCTACTCGTTCTACCCATATCTCTACTTCTTTTCAGTGATTATCCATGTTCTACTCGTTCTACCCATAGCTCTACTTCTTTTCAGTGATTATCCATGTACTACTCGTTCTACCCATAGCTCTACTTCTTTTCAGTGATTATCCATGTTCTACTCGTTCTACACATAGCTCTATTTCTTTTCAGCGATTATTCATGTTCTACTCGTTCTACCCATAGCTTCACTTCTTTTCAGGGATTATCCATGTTCTACTCATTCGACCCATAGCTCTACTTCTTTTCAGGGATTATCCATGTTCTACACGTTCGACCCATAGCTCTACTTCTTTTCAGGGATTATCCATGTGCTACTCGTTCGACCCATAGCTCTACTTCTTTTCAGGGATAATCCATGTTCTACTCGTTCTACCCATGTCTCTACTTCTTTTCAGTGATTATCCATGTTCTACTCGTTTTACCCATAGCTCTACTTCTTTTCAGTGATTATCCATGTTCTACTCGTTCTACCCATATCTCTACTTGTTTTCAGTGATTATCCATGTTCTACTCGTTCTACCCATAGCTCTACTTCTTTTCAGTGATTATCCATGTTCTACTCGTTCTACCCATATCTCTACTGTTTTCAGTGATTATCCATGTTCTACTCGTCCTACCCATATCTCTACTTCTTTTCAGTGATTATCCATTGTACTACTCGTTCTACCTATAGCTCTACTTCTTTTCAGTGATTATCCATGTTCTACTCGTTCAACCCATATCTCTACTTCTTTTCAGTGATTATCCATGTTCTATTCGTTCTACCTATAGCTCTACTTCTTTTCAGTGATTATCCATGTTCTACTCGTTCTACCCATGTCTCTACTGTTTTCAGTGATTATCCATGTTCTACTCGTTCTACCCATAGCTCTACTTCTTTTCAGTGATTATCCATGTTCTACTCGTTCTACCCATAGCTTTACTTCTTTTCAGTGATTATCCATTTTCTACTCTTTCTACACATATCTCTACTTCTTTTCAGGGATTATAAATGTTCTACTCTTTCTTCCCATAGCTCTACTTCTTTTCAGTGATTATCCATGTTCTACTCGTCCTACCCATATCTCTACTTCTTTTCAGTGATTATCCATGTTCTACTCGTTCTACCCATAGCTCTACTTCTTTTCAGTGATTATCCATGTTCTACTCGTTCTATCCATATCTCTACTTCTTTTCAGTGATTATCCATGTTCTACTCGTTCTACCCATAGCTCTACTTCTTTTCAGTGATTATCCATGTTCTACTCGTTCTACCCATATCTCTACTGTTTTCAGTGATTATCCATGTTCTACTCGTTCTACCCATAGCTCTACTTCTTTTCAGTTATTATCCATGTTCTACTCGTTCTACCCATAGTTTGCTTCTTTTCAGTTATTATCCATGTTCTACTCGTTCTACCCATATTTCTACTTCTTTTCAGTGATTATCCATGGTCTTCTCGTTCTACCCATATATCTACTTCTTTTCATGGATTATCCATGTTCTACTCGTTCTACCCATAGCTCTACTTCTTATCAGTGATTATCCATGTTCTACTCGTTCTACCCATATTTCTACTTCTTTTCAGTGATTATCCATGGTCTTCTCGTTCTACCCATATATCTACTTCTTTTCATGGATTATCCATGTTCTACTCGTTCTACCCATAGCTCTACTTCTTATCAGTGATTATCCATGTTCTACTCGTTCTACCCATAGCTCTACTTCTTTTCAGTGATTATCCATGTTCTACTCGTTCTACCCATATCTCTACTTCTTTTCAGTGATTATCCATGTTCTACTCGTTCTACCCATAGCTCTACTTCTTTTCAGGGATTATCCATGTTCTGCTCGTTCGACCCATAGCTCTACTTCTTTTCAGGGATTATCCATGTTCTACTCGTTCTACCCATAGTTCTAGTTCTTTTCAGGGATTATCCATGTTCTACTCGTTCTACCCATATCTCTACTTCTTTTCAGTGATTATCCATGTTCTACTCGTTCTACCCATATATCTACTTCTTTTCAGAGATTATCCATGTTCTACTCGTTCTACCCATAGCTCTACTTCTTTTCAGTGATTATCCATGTTCTACTCGTCTTACCCATATATCTACTTCTTTTCAGTGATTATCCATGTTCTACTCGTTCTACCCATAGCTCTACTTCTTTTCAGTGATTATCCATGTTCTACTCGTTCTACCCATATCTCTACTTCTTTTCAGTGATTATCCATGTTCTACTCGTTCTACACATTGCTCTACTTCTTTTCAGTGATTATCCATGTTCTACTCGTTCTACCCATAGCTCTACTTCTTTTCAGTGATTATCCATGTTCTACTCGTTCTACACATAGCTCTATTTCTTTTCAGCGATTATTCATGTTCTACTCGTTCTACCCATAGCTTCACTTCTTTTCAGGGATTATCCATGTTCTACTCATTCGTCCCATAGCTCTACTTCTTTTCAGGGATTATCCATGTTCTACACGTTCGACCCATAGCTCTACTTCTTTTCAGGGATTATCCATGTGCTACTCGTTCGACCCATAGCTCTACTTCTTTTCAGGGATAATCCATGTTCTACTCGTTCTACCCATGTCTCTACTTCTTTTCAGTGATTATCCATGATCTACTCGTTTTAACCATAGCTCTACTTCTTTTCAGTGATTATCCATGTTCTACTCGTTCTACCCATATCTCTACTTGTTTTCAGTGATTATCCATGTTCTACTCGTTCTACCCATAGCTCTACTTCTTTTCAGTGATTATCCATGTTCTACTCGTTCTACCCATATCTCTACTGTTTTCAGTGATTATCCATGTTCTACTCGTCCTACCCATATCTCTACTTCTTTTCAGTGATTATCCATTGTACTACTCGTTCTACCTATAGCTCTACTTATTTTCAGTGATTATCCATGTTCTACTCGTTTAACCCATATCTCTACTTCTTTTCAGTGATTATCCATGTTCTATTCGTTCTACCAATAGCTCTACTTCTTTTCAGTGATTATCCATGTTCTACTCGTTCTACCCATGTCTCTACTGTTTTCAGTGATTATCCATGTTCTACTCGTTCTACCCATAGCTCTACTTCTTTTCAGTGATTATCCATGTTCTACTCGTTCTACCCATAGCTTTACTTCTTTTCAGTGATTATCCATTTTCTACTCGTTCTACACATATCTCTACTTCTTTTCAGGGATTATAAATGTTCTACTCTTTGTACCCATAGCTCTACTTCTTTTCAGTGATTATCCATGTTCTACTCGTCCTACCCATATCTCTACTTCTTTTCAGTGATTATCCATGTTCTACTCGTTCTACCCATATCTCTACTTCTTTTCAGTGATTATCCATGTACTACTCGTTCTACCCATAGCTCTACTTCTTTTCAGTGATTATCCATGTTCTACTCGTTCTACCCATATCTCTACTGTTTTCAGTGATTATCCATGTTCTACTCGTTCTACCCATAGCTCTACTTCTTTTCAGTGATTATCCATGTACTACTCGTTCTACCCATAGTTTGCTTCTTTTCAGTTATTATCCATGTTCTACTCGTTCTACCCATATTTCTACTTCTTTTCAGTGATTATCCATGGTCTTCTCGTTCTACCCATATATCTACTTCTTTTCATGGATTATCCATGTTCTACTCGTTCTACCCATAGCTCTACTTCTTATCAGTGATTATCCATGTTCTACTCGTTCTACCCATAGCTCTACTTCTTTTCAGTGATTATCCATGTTCTACTCGTTCTACCCATATCTCTACTTCTTTTCAGTGATTATCCATGTTCTACTCGTTCTACCCATAGCTCTACTTCTTTTCAGGGATTATCCATGTTCTGCTCGTTCGACCCATAGCTCTACTTCTTTTCAGGGATTATCCATGTTCTACTCGTTCTACCCATAGTTCTAGTTCTTTTCAGGGATTATCCATGTTCTACTCGTTCTACCCATATCTCTACTTCTTTTCAGTGATTATCCATGTTCTACTCGTTCTACCCATATATCTACTTCTTTTCAGAGATTATCCATGTTCTACTCGTTCTACCCATAGCTCTACTTCTTTTCAGTGATTATCCATGTTCTACTCGTCTTACCCATATATCTACTTCTTTTCAGTGATTATCCATGTTCTACTCGTTCTACCCATAGCTCTACTTCTTTTCAGTGATTATCCATGTTCTACTCGTTCTACCCATATCTCTACTTCTTTTCAGTGATTATCCATGTTCTACTCGTTCTACCCATAGCTCTACTTCTTTTCAGTGATTATCCATGTACTACTCGTTCTACCCATAGCTCTACTTCTTTTCAGTGATTATCCATGTTCTACTCGTTCTACACATAGCTCTATTTCTTTTCAGCGATTATTCATGTTCTACTCGTTCTACCCATAGCTTCACTTCTTTTCAGGGATTATCCATGTTCTACTCATTCGACCCATAGCTCTACTTCTTTTCAGGGATTATCCATGTTCTACACGTTCGACCCATAGCTCTACTTCTTTTCAGGGATTATCCATGTGCTACTCGTTCGACCCATAGCTCTACTTCTTTTCAGGGATAATCCATGTTCTACTCGTTCTACCCATGTCTCTACTTCTTTTCAGTGATTATCCATGTTCTACTCGTTTTACCCATAGCTCTACTTCTTTTCAGTGATTATCCATGTTCTACTCGTTCTACCCATATCTCTACTTGTTTTCAGTGATTATCCATGTTCTACTCGTTCTACCCATAGCTCTACTTCTTTTCAGTGATTATCCATGTTCTACTCGTTCTACCCATATCTCTACTGTTTTCAGTGATTATCCATGTTCTACTCGTCCTACCCATATCTCTACTTCTTTTCAGTGATTATCCATTGTACTACTCGTTCTACCTATAGCTCTACTTCTTTTCAGTGATTATCCATGTTCTACTCGTTCAACCCATATCTCTACTTCTTTTCAGTGATTATCCATGTTCTATTCGTTCTACCTATAGCTCTACTTCTTTTCAGTGATTATCCATGTTCTACTCGTTCTACCCATGTCTCTACTGTTTTCAGTGATTATCCATGTTCTACTCGTTCTACCCATAGCTCTACTTCTTTTCAGTGATTATCCATGTTCTACTCGTTCTACCCATAGCTTTACTTCTTTTCAGTGATTATCCATTTTCTACTCTTTCTACACATATCTCTACTTCTTTTCAGGGATTATAAATGTTCTACTCTTTCTACCCATAGCTCTACTTCTTTTCAGTGATTATCCATGTTCTACTCGTCCTACCCATATCTCTACTTCTTTTCAGTGATTATCCATGTTCTACTCGTTCTACCCATAGCTCTACTTCTTTTCAGTGATTATCCATGTTCTACTCGTTCTATCCATATCTCTACTTCTTTTCAGTGTTTATCCATGTTCTACTCGTTCTACCCATAGCTCTACTTCTTTTCAGTGATTATCCATGTTCTACTCGTTCTACCCATATCTCTACTGTTTTCAGTGATTATCCATGTTCTACTCGTTCTACCCATAGCTCTACTTCTTTTCAGTTATTATCCATGTTCTACTCGTTCTACCCATAGTTTGCTTCTTTTCAGTTATTATCCATGTTCTACTCGTTCTACCCATATTTCTACTTCTTTTCAGTGATTATCCATGGTCTTCTCGTTCTACCCATATATCTACTTCTTTTCATGGATTATCCATGTTCTACTCGTTCTACCCATAGCTCTACTTCTTATCAGTGATTATCCATGTTCTACTCGTTCTACCCATAGCTCTACTTCTTTTCAGTGATTATCCATGTTCTACTCGTTCTACCCATATCTCTACTTCTTTTCAGTGATTATCCATGTTCTACTCGTTCTACCCATAGCTCTACTTCTTTTCAGTGATTATCCATGTTCTACTCGTTCTACCCATATCTCTACTGTTTTCAGTGATTATCCATGTTCTACTCGTTCTACCCATAGCTCTACTTCTTTTCAGTTATTATCCATGTTCTACTCGTTCTACCCATATCTCTACTTCTTTTCAGGGATTATCCATGTTCTGCTCGTTCGACCCATAGTTCTACTTCTTTTCAGGGATTATCCATGTTCTACTCGTTCTACCCATAGTTCTAGTTCTTTTCAGGGATTATCCATGTTCTACTCGTTCTACCCATATCCCTACTTCTGTTCAGTGATTATCCATGTTCTACTCGTTCTACCCATATATCTACTTCTTTTCAGAGATTATCCATGTTCTACTCGTTCTACCCATAGCTCTACTTCTTTTCAGTGATTATCCATGTTCTACTCGTCCTACCCATATATCTACTTCTTTTCAGTGATTATCCATGTTCTACTCGTTCTACCCATAGCTCTAATTCTTTTCAGTGATTATCCATGTTCTACTCGTTCTACCCATATCTCTACTTCTTTTCAGTGATTATCCATGTTCTACTCGTTCTACCCATAGCTCTACTTCTTTTCAGTGATTATCCATGTTCTACTCGTTCTACACATAGCTCTACTTCTTTTCAGCGATTATTCATGTTCTACTCGTTCTACCCATAGCTTCACTTCTTTTCAGGGATTATCCATGTTCTACTCATTCGACCCATAGCTCTACTTCTTTTCAGGGATTATCCATATTCTACACGTTCGACCCATAGCTCTACTTCTTTTCAGGGATTATCCATGTGCTACTCGTTCGACCCATAGCTCTACTTCTTTTCAGGGATAATCCATGTTCTACTCGTTCTACCCATAGCTCTACTTCTTTTCAGTGATTATCCATGTTCTACTCGTTCAACCCATATCTCTACTTCTTTTCAGTGATTATCCATGTTCTATTCGTTCTACCAATAGCTCTACTTCTTTTCAGTGATTATCCATGTTCTACTCGTTCTACCCATGTCTCTACTGTTTTCAGTGTTTATCCATGTTCTACTCGTTCTACCCATAGCTCTACTTCTTTTCAGTGATTATCCATGTACTACTCGTTCTACCCATAGCTTTACTTCTTTTCAGTGATTATCCATGTTCTACTCGTTCTACCCATATCTCTACTTCTTTTCAGGGATTATCCATGTTCTACTCGTTCTACCCATAGCTCTACTTCTTTTCAGTGATTATCCATGTTCTACTCGTTCTACCCATAGCTTTACTTCTTTTCAGTGATTATCCATGTTCTACTCATTCTACACATATCTCTACTTCTTTTCAGGGATTATCCATGTTCTACTCGTTCTACCCATAGCTCTACTTCTTTTCAGTGATTATCCATGTTCTACTCGTCCTACCCATATCTCTACTTCTTTTCAGTGATTATCCATGTTCTACTCGTTCTACCCATAGCTCTACTTCTTTTCAGTGATTATCCATGTTCTACTCGTTCTACCCATATCTCTACTTCTTTTCAGTGATTATCCATGTTCTACTCGTTCTACCCATAGCTCTACTTCTTTTCAGTGATTATCCATGTTCTACTCGTTCTACCCATATCTCTACTGTTTTCAGTGATTATCCATGTTCTACTCGTTCTACCCATAGCTCTACTTCTTTTCAGTTATTATCCATGTTCTACTCGTTCTACCCATAGTTTGCTACTTTTCAGTTATTATCCATGTTCTACTCGTTCTACCCATATTTCTACTTCTTTTCAGTGATTATCCATGGTCTTCTCGTTCTACCCATATATCTACTTCTTTTCATGGATTATCCATGTTCTACTCGTTCTACCCATAGCTCTACTTCTTATCAGTGATTATCCATGTTCTACTCGTTCTACCCATAGCTCTACTTCTTTTCAGTGATTATCCATGTTCTACTCGTTCTACCCATATCTCTACTTCTTTTCAGTGATTATCCATGTTCTACTCGTTCTACCCATAGCTCTACTTCTTTTCAGTGATTATCCATGTTCTACTCGTTCTACCCATATCTCTACTGTTTTAAGTGATTATCCATGTTCTACTTGTTCTACCCATAGTTCTACTTCTTTTCAGTTATTATCCATGTTCTACTCGTTCTACCCATATCTCTACTTCTTTTCAGTGATTATCCATGTTCTACTCGTTCTACCCATATCTCTACTTCTTTTCAGGGATTATCCATGTTCTGCTCGTTCGACCCATAGCTCTACTTCTTTTCAGGGATTATCCATGTTCTACTCGTTCTACCCATAGTTCAAGTTCTTTTCAGGGATTATCCATGTTCTACTCGTTCTACACATATCTCTACTTCTTTTCAGTGATTATCCATGTTCTACTCGTTCTACCCATATATCTACTTCTTTTCAGGGATTATCCATGTTCTACTCGTTCTACCCATAGCTCTACTTCTTTTCAGTGATTATCCATGTTCTACTCGTCCTACCCATATATCTACTTCTTTTCAGTGATTATCCATGTTCTACTCGTTCTACCCATAGCTCTACTTCTTTTCAGTGATTATCCATGTTCTACTCGTGCTACCCATATCTCTACTTCTTTTCAGTGATTATCCATGTTCTACTCGTTCTACCCATAGCTCTACTTCTTTTCAGTGATTATCCATGTTCTACTCGTTCTACACATAGCTCTACTCCTTTTCAGCGATTATTCATGTTCTACTCGTTCTACCCATAGCTTCACTTCTTTTCAGGGATTATCCATGTTCTACTCATTCGACCCATAGCTCTACTTCTTTTCAGGGATTATCCATGTGCTACTCGTTCGACCCATAGCTCTACTTCTTTTCAGGGATAATCCATGTTCTACTCGTTCTACCCATAGCTCTACTTCTTTTCAGTGATTATCCATGTTCTACTCGTTCAACCCATATCTCTACTTCTTTTCAGTGATTATCCATGTTCTATTCGTTCTACCAATAGCTCTACTTCTTTTCAGTGATTATCCATGTTCTACTCGTTCTACCCATGTCTCTACTGTTTTCAGTGATTATCCATGTTCAACTCGTTCTACCCATAGCTCTACTTCTTTTCAGTGATTATCCATGTTCTACTCGTTCTACCCATAGCTTTACTTCTTTTCAGTGATTATCCATGTTCTACTCGTTCTACCCATATCTCTACTTCTTTTCAGGGATTATCCATGTTCTACTCGTTCTACCCATAGCTCTACTTCTTTTCAGTGATTATCCATGTTCTACTCGTCCTACCCATATCTCTACTTCTTTTCAGTGATTATCCATGTTCTACTCGTTCTACCCATAGCTCTACTTCTTTTCAGTGATTATCCATGTTCTACTTGTTCCACCCATATCTCTACTTCTTTTCAGTGATTATCCATGTTCTACTCGTTCTACCCATAGCTCTACTTCTTTTCAGTGATTATCCATGTTCTACTCGTTCTACCCATATCTCTACTGTTTTCAGTGAATATCCATGTTCTACTCGTTCTACCCATAGCTCTACTTCTTTTCAGTTATTATCCATGTTCTACTCGTTCTACCCATAGTTTGCTTCTTTTCAGTTATTATCCATGTTCTACTCGTTCTACCCATATTTCTACTTCTTTTCAGTGATTATCCATGGTCTTCTCGTTCTACCCATATATCTACTTCTTTTCATGGATTATCCATGTTCTACTCGTTCTACCCATAGCTCTACTTCTTATCAGTGATTATCCATGTTCTTCTCGTTCTACCCATATCTCTACTTCTTTTCAGGGATTATCCATGTTCTACTCGTTCTACCCATAGCTCTACTTCTTTTCAGTGATTATCCATGTTCTACTCGTATTACCCATGTCTCTACTTCTTTTCAGTGATTTTCCATGTTCTACTCGTTCTACCCATAGCTCTACTTCTTATCAGTGATTATCCATGTTCTACTCGTTCTACCCATATCTCTACTTCTTTTCAGTGATTATCCATGTTCTACTCGTTCTACCCATATCTCTACTTCTTTTCAGGGAGTATCCATGTTCTGCTCGTTCGACCCATAGCTCTACTTCTTTTCAGGGATTATCCATGTTCTACTCGTTCTACCCATAGTTCTAGTTCTTTTCAGGGATTATCCATGTTCTACTCGTTCTACCCATATCTCTACTTCTTTTCAGTGATTATCCATGTTCTACTCGTTCTACCCATATATCTACTTCTTTTCAGTGATTATCCATGTTCTACTCGTCCTACCCATATATCTACTTCTTTTCAGTGATTATCCATGTTCTACTCGTTCTACCCATAGCTCTACTTCTTTTCAGTGATTATCCATGTTCTACTCGTTCTACCCACATCTCTACTTCTTTTCAGTGATTATCCATGTTCTACTCGTTCTACCCATAGCTTTACTTCTTTTCAGTGATTATCCATGTTCTACTCGTTCTACACATAGCTCTACTTCTTTTCAGCGATTATTCATGTTCTACTCGTTCTACCCATAGCTTCACTTCTTTTCAGGGATTATCCATGTTCTACTCATTCGACCCATAGCTCTACTTCTTTTCAGGGATTATCCATGTTCTACACGTTCGACCCACAGCTCTATTTCTTTTCAGGGATTATCCATGTGCTACTCGTTCGACCCATAGCTCTACTTCTTTTCAGGGATAATCCATGTTCTACTCGTTCTACCCATAGCTCTACTTCTTTTCAGTGATTATCCATGTTCTACTCGTTCTACCCATATCTCTACTTCTTATCAGTGATTATCCATGTTCTTCTCGTTCTACCCATAGCTCTACTTCTTGTCAGTGATTATCCATGTTCTACTCGTTCAACCCATAGCTCTACTTCTTTTCAGTGATTATTCATGTTCTTCTCGTTCTACCCATAGCTTCACTTCTTTTCAGTGATTATCCATGTTCTACTCGTTCTACCCATAGCTCTATTTCTTTTCAGGGATTATCCATGTTCTACTCGTTCTACCAATATCTCTACTTCTTTTCAGTGATTATCCATGTTCTACTCGTTCTACCCATATATCTACTTCTTTTCAGGGGTTATCCATGTTCTACTCGTTCTACCCATATCTCTACTTCTTTTCAGTGATTATCCATGTTCTACTCGTTCTACCCATAGTTCTACTTCTTTTCAGTGATTATCCATGTTCTACTCGTTCTACCCATATCTCTACTTCTTTTCAGTGATTATCCCTGTTCTATTCGTTCTACCAATAGCTCTACTTCTTTTCAGTGATTATCCATGTTCTACTCGTTCTACCCATGTCTCTACTGTTTTCAGTGATTATCCATGTTCTACTCGTTCTACCCATAGCTCTACTTCTTTTCAGTGATTATCCATGTTCTACTCGTTCTACCCATATCTCTACTTCTTTTCAGTGATTATCCATGTTCTACTCGTTCTACCCATAGCTCTACTTCTTTTCAGTGATTATCCATGTTCTACTCGTCCTACCCATGTCTCTACTTCTTTTCAGTGATTATCCATGTTCTACTCGTTCTACCCATAGCTCTACTTCTTTTCAGTGATTATCCATGTTCTACTCGTTCTACCCATATCTCTACTTGTTTTCAGTGATTATCCATGTTCTACTCGTTCTACCCATAGCTCTACTTCTTTTCAGTGATTATCCATGTTCTACTCGTTCTACCCATATCTCTACTGTTTTCAGTGATTATCCATGTTCTACTCGTCCTACCCATATCTCTACCTCTTTTCAGTGATTATCCATGGTCTTCTCGTTCTACCCATATATCTACTTCTTTTCATGGATTATCCATGTTCTACTCGTTCTACCCATAGCTCTACTTCTTATCAGTGATTATCCATGTTCTACTCGTTCTACCCATAGCTCTACTTCTTTTCAGTGATTATCCATGTTCTACTCGTTCTACCCATATCTCTACTTCTTTTCAGTGATTATCCATGTTCTACTCGTTCTACCCATAGCTCTACTTCTTTTCAGTGATTATCCATGTTCTACTCGTTCTACCCATATCTCTACTGTTTTCAGTGATTATCCATGTTCTACTCGTTCTACCCATAGCTCTACTTCTTTTCAGTTATTATCCATGTTCTACTCGTTCTACCCATATCTCTACTTCTTTTCAGTGATTATCCATGTTCTACTCGTTCTACCCATATCTCTTCTTCTTTTCAGGGATTATCCATGTTCTGCTCGTTCGACCCATAGTTCTACTTCTTTTCAGGGATTATCCATGTTCTACTCGTTCTACCCATAGTTCTAGTTCTTTTCAGGGATTATCCATGTTCTACTCGTTCTACCCATATCTCTACTTCTTTTCAGTGATTATCCATGTTCTACTCGTCCTACCCATATATCTACTTCTTTTCAGAGATTATCCATGTTCTACTCGTTCTACCCATAGCTCTACTTCTTTTCAGTGATTATCCATGTTCTACTCGTCCTACCCATATATCTACTTCTTTTCAGTGATTATCCATGTTCTACTCGTTCTACCCATAGCTCTACTTCTTTTCAGTGATTATCCATGTTCTACTCGTTCTACCCATATCTCTACTTCTTTTCAGTGATTATCCATGTTCTACTCGTTCTACCCATAGCTCTACTTCTTTTCAGTGATTATCCATGTTCTACTCGTTCTACACATAGCTCTACTTCTTTTCAGCGATTATTCATGTTCTACTCGTTCTACCCATAGCTTCACTACTTTTCAGGGATTATCCATGTTCTATTCATTCGACCCATAGCTCTACTTCTTTTCAGGGATTATCCATGTTCTACACGTTCGACCCATAGCTCTACTTCTTTTCAGGGATTATCCATGTGCTACTCGTTCGACCCATAGCTCTACTTCTTTTCAGGGATAATCCATGTTCTACTCGTTCTACCCATAGCTCTACTTCTTTTCAGTGATTATCCATGTTCTACTCGTTCTACCCATATCTCTACTTCTTATCAGTGATTATCCATTTTCTTCTCGTTCTACCCATAGCTCTACTTCTTGACAGTGATTATCCATGTTCTACTCGTTCAACCCATAGCTCTACTTCTTTTCAGTGATTATTCATGTTCTACTCGTTCTACCCATAGCTTCACTTCTTTTCAGTGATTATCCATGTTCTACTCGTTCTACCCATAGCTCTATTTCTTTTCAGGGATTATCCATGTTCTACTCGTTCTACCAATATCTCTACTTCTTTTCAGTGATTATCCATGTTCTACTCGTTCTACCCATATATCTACTTCTTTTCAGGGATTATCCATGTTCTACTCGTTCGACCCATAGCTCTACTTCTTTTCAGTGATTATCCATGTTCTACTCGTTCTACCCATATCTCTACTTCTTTTCAGTGATTATCCATGTTCTACTCGTTCTACCCATAGCTCTACTTCTTTTCAGTGATTATCCATGTTCTACTCGTTCTACCCATATCTCTACTTCTTTTCAGTGATTATCCATGTTCTACTCGTTCTACCCATGTCTCTACTGTTTTCAGTGATTATCCATGTTCTACTCGTTCTACCCATAGCTCTACTTCTTTTCAGTGATTATCCATGTTCTACTCGTTCTACCCATAGCTCTACTTCTTTTCAGTGATTATCCATGTTCTACTCGTTCTACCCATATCTCTACTTCTTTTCAGTGATTATCCATGTTCTACTCGTTCTACCCATAGCTCTACTTCTTTTCAGTGATTATCCATGTTCTACTCGTCCTACCCATGTCTCTACTTCTTTTCAGTGATTATCCATGTTCTACTCGTTCTACCCATAGCTCTACTTCTTTTCAGGGATTATCCATGTTCTGCTCGTTCGACCCATAGCTCTACTTCTTTTCAGGGATTATCCATGTTCTACTCGTTCTACCCATAGTTCTAGTTCTTTTCAGGGATTATCCATGTTCTACTCGTTCTACCCATATCTCTACTTCTTTTCAGTGATTATCCATGTTCTACTCGTTCTACCCATATATCTACTTCTTTTCAGAGATTATCCATGTTCTACTCGTTCTACCCATAGCTCTACTTCTTTTCAGTGATTATCCATGTTCTACTCGTCTTACCCATATATCTACTTCTTTTCAGTGATTATCCATGTTCTACTCGTTCTACCCATAGCTCTACTTCTTTTCAGTGATTATCCATGTTCTACTCGTTCTACCCATATCTCTACTTCTTTTCAGTGATTATCCATGTTCTACTCGTTCTACACATAGCTCTACTTCTTTTCAGTGATTATCCATGTTCTACTCGTTCTACCCATAGCTCTACTTCTTTTCAGTGATTATCCATGTTCTACTCGTTCTACACATAGCTCTATTTCTTTTCAGCGATTATTCATGTTCTACTCGTTCTACCCATAGCTTCACTTCTTTTCAGGGATTATCCATGTTCTACTCATTCGACCCATAGCTCTACTTCTTTTCAGGGATTATCCATGTTCTACACGTTCGACCCATAGCTCTACTTCTTTTCAGGGATTATCCATGTGCTACTCGTTCGACCCATAGCTCTACTTCTTTTCAGGGATAATCCATGTTCTACTCGTTCTACCCATGTCTCTACTTCTTTTCAGTGATTATCCATGATCTACTCGTTTTAACCATAGCTCTACTTCTTTTCAGTGATTATCCATGTTCTACTCGTTCTACCCATATCTCTACTTGTTTTCAGTGATTATCCATGTTCTACTCGTTCTACCCATATCTCTACTTCTTTTCAGTGATTATCCATGTTCTACTCGTTCTACCCATTGCTCTACTTCTTTTCAGTGATTATCCATGTTCTACTCGTTCTACCCATATCTCTACTGTTTTCAGTGATTATCCATGTTCTACTCGTTCTACCCATAGCTCTACTTCTTTTCAGTGATTATCCATGTACTACTCGTTCTACCCATAGTTTGCTTCTTTTCAGTTATTATCCATGTTCTACTAGTTCTACCCATATTTCTACTTCTTTTCAGTGATTATCCATGGTCTTCTCGTTCTACCCATATATCTACTTCTTTTCATGGATTATCCATGTTCTACTCGTTCTACCCATAGCTCTACTTCTTATCAGTGATTATCCATGTTCTACTCGTTCTACCCATAGCTCTACTTCTTTTCAGTGATTATCCATGTTCTACTCGTTCTACCCATATCTCTACTTCTTTTCAGTGATTATCCATGTTCTACTCGTTCTACCCATAGCTCTACTTCTTTTCAGGGATTATCCATGTTCTGCTCGTTCGACCCATAGCTCTACTTCTTTTCAGGGATTATCCATGTTCTACTCGTTCTACCCATAGTTCTAGTTCTTTTCAGGGATTATCCATGTTCTACTCGTTCTACCCATATCTCTACTTCTTTTCAGTGATTATCCATGTTCTACTCGTTCTACCCATATATCTACTTCTTTTCAGAGATTATCCATGTTCTACTCGTTCTACCCATAGCTCTACTTCTTTTCAGTGATTATCCATGTTCTACTCGTCTTACCCATATATCTACTTCTTTTCAGTGATTATCCATGTTCTACTCGTTCTACCCATAGCTCTACTTCTTTTCAGTGATTATCCATGTTCTACTCGTTCTACCCATATCTCTACTTCTTTTCAGTGATTATCCATGTTCTACTCGTTCTACACATAGCTCTACTTCTTTTCAGTGATTATCCATGTTCTACTCGTTCTACCCATAGCTCTACTTCTTTTCAGTGATTATCCATGTTCTACTCGTTCTACACATAGCTCTATTTCTTTTCAGCGATTATTCATGTTCTACTCGTTCTACCCATAGCTTCACTTCTTTTCAGGGATTATCCATGTTCTACTCATTCGACCCATAGCTCTACTTCTTTTCAGGGATTATCCATGTTCTACACGTTCGACCCATAGCTCTACTTCTTTTCAGGGATTATCCATGTGCTACTCGTTCGACCCATAGCTCTACTTCTTTTCAGGGATAATCCATGTTCTACTCGTTCTACCCATGTCTCTACTTCTTTTCAGTGATTATCCATGATCTACTCGTTTTAACCATAGCTCTACTTCTTTTCAGTGATTATCCATTGTACTACTCGTTCTACCTATAGCTCTACTTATTTTCAGTGATTATCCATGTTCTACTCGTTCAACCCATATCTCTACTTCTTTTCAGTGATTATCCATGTTCTATTCGTTCTACCAATAGCTCTACTTCTTTTCAGTGATTATCCATGTTCTACTCGTTCTACCCATGTCTCTACTGTTTTCAGTGATTATCCATGTTCTACTCGTTCTACCCATAGCTCTACTTCTTTTCAGTGATTATCCATGTTCTACTCGTTCTACCCATAGCTTTACTTCTTTTCAGTGATTATCCATTTTCTACTCGTTCTACACATATCTCTACTTCTTTTCAGGGATTATAAATGTTCTACTCTTTCTACCCATAGCTCTACTTCTTTTCAGTGATTATCCATGTTCTACTCGTCCTACCCATATCTCTACTTCTTTTCAGTGATTATCCATGTTCTACTCGTTCTACCCATATCTCTACTTCTTTTCAGTGATTATCCATGTTCTACTCGTTCTACCCATATATCTACTTCTTTTCAGAGATTATCCATGTTCTACTCGTTCTACCCATAGCTCTACTTCTTTTCAGTGATTATCCATGTTCTACTCGTCTTACCCATATATCTACTTCTTTTCAGTGATTATCCATGTTCTACTCGTTCTACCCATAGCTCTACTTCTTTTCAGTGATTATCCATGTTCTACTCGTTCTACCCATATCTCTACTTCTTTTCAGTGATTATCCATGTTCTACTCGTTCTACACATAGCTCTACTTCTTTTCAGTGATTATCCATGTTCTACTCGTTCTACCCATAGCTCTACTTCTTTTCAGTGATTATCCATGTTCTACTCGTTCTACACATAGCTCTATTTCTTTTCAGCGATTATTCATGTTCTACTCGTTCTACCCATAGCTTCACTTCTTTTCAGGGATTATCCATGTTCTACTCATTCGACCCATAGCTCTACTTCTTTTCAGGGATTATCCATGTTCTACACGTTCGACCCATAGCTCTACTTCTTTTCAGGGATTATCCATGTGCTACTCGTTCGACCCATAGCTCTACTTCTTTTCAGGGATAATCCATGTTCTACTCGTTCTACCCATGTCTCTACTTCTTTTCAGTGATTATCCATGATCTACTCGTTTTAACCATAGCTCTACTTCTTTTCAGTGATTATCCATTGTACTACTCGTTCTACCTATAGCTCTACTTATTTTCAGTGATTATCCATGTTCTACTCGTTCAACCCATATCTCTACTTCTTTTCAGTGATTATCCATGTTCTATTCGTTCTACCAATAGCTCTACTTCTTTTCAGTGATTATCCATGTTCTACTCGTTCTACCCATGTCTCTACTGTTTTCAGTGATTATCCATGTTCTACTCGTTCTACCCATAGCTCTACTTCTTTTCAGTGATTATCCATGTTCTACTCGTTCTACCCATAGCTTTACTTCTTTTCAGTGATTATCCATTTTCTACTCGTTCTACACATATCTCTACTTCTTTTCAGGGATTATAAATGTTCTACTCTTTCTACCCATAGCTCTACTTCTTTTCAGTGATTATCCATGTTCTACTCGTCCTACCCATATCTCTACTTCTTTTCAGTGATTATCCATGTTCTACTCGTTCTACCCATATCTCTACTTCTTTTCAGTGATTATCCATGTACTACTCGTTCTACCCATAGCTCTACTTCTTTTCAGTGATTATCCATGTTCTACTCGTTCTACCCATATCTCTACTGTTTTCAGTGATTATCCATGTTCTACTCGTTCTACCCATAGCTCTACTTCTTTTCAGTGATTATCCATGTACTACTCGTTCTACCCATAGTTTGCTTCTTTTCAGTTATTATCCATGTTCTACTCGTTCTACCCATATTTCTACTTCTTTTCAGTGATTATCCATGGTCTTCTCGTTCTACCCATATATCTACTTCTTTTCATGGATTATCCATGTTCTACTCGTTCTACCCATAGCTCTACTTCTTATCAGTGATTATCCATGTTCTACTCGTTCTACCCATAGCTCTACTTCTTTTCAGTGATTATCCATGTTCTACTCGTTCTACCCATATCTCTACTTCTTTTCAGTGATTATCCATGTTCTACTCGTTCTACCCATAGCTCTACTTCTTTTCAGGGATTATCCATGTTCTGCTCGTTCGACCCATAGCTCTACTTCTTTTCAGGGATTATCCATGTTCTACTCGTTCTACCCATAGTTCTAGTTCTTTTCAGGGATTATCCATGTTCTACTCGTTCTACCCATATCTCTACTTCTTTTCAGTGATTATCCATGTTCTACTCGTTCTACCCATATATCTACTTCTTTTCAGAGATTATCCATGTTCTACTCGTTCTACCCATAGCTCTACTTCTTTTCAGTGATTATCCATGTTCTACTCGTCTTACCCATATATCTACTTCTTTTCAGTGATTATCCATGTTCTACTCGTTCTACCCATAGCTCTACTTCTTTTCAGTGATTATCCATGTTCTACTCGTTCTACCCATATCTCTACTTCTTTTCAGTGATTATCCATGTTCTACTCGTTCTACCCATAGCTCTACTTCTTTTCAGTGATTATCCATGTACTACTCGTTCTACCCATAGCTCTACTTCTTTTCAGTGATTATCCATGTTCTACTCGTTCTACACATAGCTCTATTTCTTTTCAGCGATTATTCATGTTCTACTCGTTCTACCCATAGCTTCACTTCTTTTCAGGGATTATCCATGTTCTACTCATTCGACCCATAGCTCTACTTCTTTTCAGGGATTATCCATGTTCTACACGTTCGACCCATAGCTCTACTTCTTTTCAGGGATTATCCATGTGCTACTCGTTCGACCCATAGCTCTACTTCTTTTCAGGGATAATCCATGTTCTACTCGTTCTACCCATGTCTCTACTTCTTTTCAGTGATTATCCATGTTCTACTCGTTTTACCCATAGCTCTACTTCTTTTCAGTGATTATCCATGTTCTACTCGTTCTACCCATATCTCTACTTGTTTTCAGTGATTATCCATGTTCTACTCGTTCTACCCATAGCTCTACTTCTTTTCAGTGATTATCCATGTTCTACTCGTTCTACCCATATCTCTACTGTTTTCAGTGATTATCCATGTTCTACTCGTCCTACCCATATCTCTACTTCTTTTCAGTGATTATCCATTGTACTACTCGTTCTACCTATAGCTCTACTTCTTTTCAGTGATTATCCATGTTCTACTCGTTCAACCCATATCTCTACTTCTTTTCAGTGATTATCCATGTTCTATTCGTTCTACCTATAGCTCTACTTCTTTTCAGTGATTATCCATGTTCTACTCGTTCTACCCATGTCTCTACTGTTTTCAGTGATTATCCATGTTCTACTCGTTCTACCCATAGCTCTACTTCTTTTCAGTGATTATCCATGTTCTACTCGTTCTACCCATAGCTTTACTTCTTTTCAGTGATTATCCATTTTCTACTCTTTCTACACATATCTCTACTTCTTTTCAGGGATTATAAATGTTCTACTCTTTCTTCCCATAGCTCTACTTCTTTTCAGTGATTATCCATGTTCTACTCGTCCTACCCATATCTCTACTTCTTTTCAGTGATTATCCATGTTCTACTCGTTCTACCCATAGCTCTACTTCTTTTCAGTGATTATCCATGTTCTACTCGTTCTATCCATATCTCTACTTCTTTTCAGTGATTATCCATGTTCTACTCGTTCTACCCATAGCTCTACTTCTTTTCAGTGATTATCCATGTTCTACTCGTTCTACCCATATCTCTACTGTTTTCAGTGATTATCCATGTTCTACTCGTTCTACCCATAGCTCTACTTCTTTTCAGTTATTATCCATGTTCTACTCGTTCTACCCATAGTTTGCTTCTTTTCAGTTATTATCCATGTTCTACTCGTTCTACCCATATTTCTACTTCTTTTCAGTGATTATCCATGGTCTTCTCGTTCTACCCATATATCTACTTCTTTTCATGGATTATCCATGTTCTACTCGTTCTACCCATAGCTCTACTTCTTATCAGTGATTATCCATGTTCTACTCGTTCTACCCATATTTCTACTTCTTTTCAGTGATTATCCATGGTCTTCTCGTTCTACCCATATATCTACTTCTTTTCATGGATTATCCATGTTCTACTCGTTCTACCCATAGCTCTACTTCTTATCAGTGATTATCCATGTTCTACTCGTTCTACCCATAGCTCTACTTCTTTTCAGTGATTATCCATGTTCTACTCGTTCTACCCATATCTCTACTTCTTTTCAGTGATTATCCATGTTCTACTCGTTCTACCCATAGCTCTACTTCTTTTCAGGGATTATCCATGTTCTGCTCGTTCGACCCATAGCTCTACTTCTTTTCAGGGATTATCCATGTTCTACTCGTTCTACCCATAGTTCTAGTTCTTTTCAGGGATTATCCATGTTCTACTCGTTCTACCCATATCTCTACTTCTTTTCAGTGATTATCCATGTTCTACTCGTCCTACCCATATCTCTACTTCTTTTCAGTGATTATCCATTGTACTACTCGTTCTACCTATAGCTCTACTTATTTTCAGTGATTATCCATGTTCTACTCGTTTAACCCATATCTCTACTTCTTTTCAGTGATTATCCATGTTCTATTCGTTCTACCAATAGCTCTACTTCTTTTCAGTGATTATCCATGTTCTACTCGTTCTACCCATGTCTCTACTGTTTTCAGTGATTATCCATGTTCTACTCGTTCTACCCATAGCTCTACTTCTTTTCAGTGATTATCCATGTTCTACTCGTTCTACCCATAGCTTTACTTCTTTTCAGTGATTATCCATTTTCTACTCGTTCTACACATATCTCTACTTCTTTTCAGGGATTATAAATGTTCTACTCTTTCTACCCATAGCTCTACTTCTTTTCAGTGATTATCCATGTTCTACTCGTCCTACCCATATCTCTACTTCTTTTCAGTGATTATCCATGTTCTACTCGTTCTACCCATATCTCTACTTCTTTTCAGTGATTATCCATGTACTACTCGTTCTACCCATAGCTCTACTTCTTTTCAGTGATTATCCATGTTCTACTCGTTCTACCCATATCTCTACTGTTTTCAGTGATTATCCATGTTCTACTCGTTCTACCCATAGCTCTACTTCTTTTCAGTGATTATCCATGTACTACTCGTTCTACCCAT
Organism: Lamellibrachia columna; assembly: GCA_963662155.1. Lineage (NCBI taxonomy): Eukaryota > Metazoa > Annelida > Polychaeta > Sabellida > Siboglinidae > Lamellibrachia > Lamellibrachia columna. The sequence continues at coordinate 39,551,876 of OY759269.1, read as the reverse complement.
AGTTTGCTTCTTTTCAGTTATTATCCATGTTCTACTCGTTCTACCCATATTTCTACTTCTTTTCAGTGATTATCCATGGTCTTCTCGTTCTACCCATATATCTACTTCTTTTCATGGATTATCCATGTTCTACTCGTTCTACCCATAGCTCTACTTCTTATCAGTGATTATCCATGTTCTACTCGTTCTACCCATAGCTCTACTTCTTTTCAGTGATTATCCATGTTCTACTCGTTCTACCCATATCTCTACTTCTTTTCAGTGATTATCCATGTTCTACTCGTTCTACCCATAGCTCTACTTCTTTTCAGGGATTATCCATGTTCTGCTCGTTCGACCCATAGCTCTACTTCTTTTCAGGGATTATCCATGTTCTACTCGTTCTACCCATAGTTCTAGTTCTTTTCAGGGATTATCCATGTTCTACTCGTTCTACCCATATCTCTACTTCTTTTCAGTGATTATCCATGTTCTACTCGTTCTACCCATATATCTACTTCTTTTCAGAGATTATCCATGTTCTACTCGTTCTACCCATAGCTCTACTTCTTTTCAGTGATTATCCATGTTCTACTCGTCTTACCCATATATCTACTTCTTTTCAGTGATTATCCATGTTCTACTCGTTCTACCCATAGCTCTACTTCTTTTCAGTGATTATCCATGTTCTACTCGTTCTACCCATATCTCTACTTCTTTTCAGTGATTATCCATGTTCTACTCGTTCTACCCATAGCTCTACTTCTTTTCAGTGATTATCCATGTACTACTCGTTCTACCCATAGCTCTACTTCTTTTCAGTGATTATCCATGTTCTACTCGTTCTACACATAGCTCTATTTCTTTTCAGCGATTATTCATGTTCTACTCGTTCTACCCATAGCTTCACTTCTTTTCAGGGATTATCCATGTTCTACTCATTCGACCCATAGCTCTACTTCTTTTCAGGGATTATCCATGTTCTACACGTTCGACCCATAGCTCTACTTCTTTTCAGGGATTATCCATGTGCTACTCGTTCGACCCATAGCTCTACTTCTTTTCAGGGATAATCCATGTTCTACTCGTTCTACCCATGTCTCTACTTCTTTTCAGTGATTATCCATGTTCTACTCGTTTTACCCATAGCTCTACTTCTTTTCAGTGATTATCCATGTTCTACTCGTTCTACCCATATCTCTACTTGTTTTCAGTGATTATCCATGTTCTACTCGTTCTACCCATAGCTCTACTTCTTTTCAGTGATTATCCATGTTCTACTCGTTCTACCCATATCTCTACTGTTTTCAGTGATTATCCATGTTCTACTCGTCCTACCCATATCTCTACTTCTTTTCAGTGATTATCCATTGTACTACTCGTTCTACCTATAGCTCTACTTCTTTTCAGTGATTATCCATGTTCTACTCGTTCAACCCATATCTCTACTTCTTTTCAGTGATTATCCATGTTCTATTCGTTCTACCTATAGCTCTACTTCTTTTCAGTGATTATCCATGTTCTACTCGTTCTACCCATGTCTCTACTGTTTTCAGTGATTATCCATGTTCTACTCGTTCTACCCATAGCTCTACTTCTTTTCAGTGATTATCCATGTTCTACTCGTTCTACCCATAGCTTTACTTCTTTTCAGTGATTATCCATTTTCTACTCTTTCTACACATATCTCTACTTCTTTTCAGGGATTATAAATGTTCTACTCTTTCTACCCATAGCTCTACTTCTTTTCAGTGATTATCCATGTTCTACTCGTCCTACCCATATCTCTACTTCTTTTCAGTGATTATCCATGTTCTACTCGTTCTACCCATAGCTCTACTTCTTTTCAGTGATTATCCATGTTCTACTCGTTCTATCCATATCTCTACTTCTTTTCAGTGTTTATCCATGTTCTACTCGTTCTACCCATAGCTCTACTTCTTTTCAGTGATTATCCATGTTCTACTCGTTCTACCCATATCTCTACTGTTTTCAGTGATTATCCATGTTCTACTCGTTCTACCCATAGCTCTACTTCTTTTCAGTTATTATCCATGTTCTACTCGTTCTACCCATAGTTTGCTTCTTTTCAGTTATTATCCATGTTCTACTCGTTCTACCCATATTTCTACTTCTTTTCAGTGATTATCCATGGTCTTCTCGTTCTACCCATATATCTACTTCTTTTCATGGATTATCCATGTTCTACTCGTTTTACCCATAGCTCTACTTCTTATCAGTGATTATCCATGTTCTACTCGTTCTACCCATAGCTCTACTTCTTTTCAGTGATTATCCATGTTCTACTCGTTCTACCCATATCTCTACTTCTTTTCAGTGATTATCCATGTTCTACTCGTTCTACCCATAGCTCTACTTCTTTTCAGTGATTATCCATGTTCTACTCGTTCTACCCATATCTCTACTGTTTTCAGTGATTATCCATGTTCTACTCGTTCTACCCATAGCTCTACTTCTTTTCAGTTATTATCCATGTTCTACTCGTTCTACCCATATCTCTACTTCTTTTCAGGGATTATCCATGTTCTGCTCGTTCGACCCATAGTTCTACTTCTTTTCAGGGATTATCCATGTTCTACTCGTTCTACCCATAGTTCTAGTTCTTTTCAGGGATTATCCATGTTCTACTCGTTCTACCCATATCCCTACTTCTGTTCAGTGATTATCCATGTTCTACTCGTTCTACCCATATATCTACTTCTTTTCAGAGATTATCCATGTTCTACTCGTTCTACCCATAGCTCTACTTCTTTTCAGTGATTATCCATGTTCTACTCGTCCTACCCATATATCTACTTCTTTTCAGTGATTATCCATGTTCTACTCGTTCTACCCATAGCTCTAATTCTTTTCAGTGATTATCCATGTTCTACTCGTTCTACCCATATCTCTACTTCTTTTCAGTGATTATCCATGTTCTACTCGTTCTACCCATAGCTCTACTTCTTTTCAGTGATTATCCATGTTCTACTCGTTCTACACATAGCTCTACTTCTTTTCAGCGATTATTCATGTTCTACTCGTTCTACCCATAGCTTCACTTCTTTTCAGGGATTATCCATGTTCTACTCATTCGACCCATAGCTCTACTTCTTTTCAGGGATTATCCATATTCTACACGTTCGACCCATAGCTCTACTTCTTTTCAGGGATTATCCATGTGCTACTCGTTCGACCCATAGCTCTACTTCTTTTCAGGGATAATCCATGTTCTACTCGTTCTACCCATAGCTCTACTTCTTTTCAGTGATTATCCATGTTCTACTCGTTCAACCCATATCTCTACTTCTTTTCAGTGATTATCCATGTTCTATTCGTTCTACCAATAGCTCTACTTCTTTTCAGTGATTATCCATGTTCTACTCGTTCTACCCATGTCTCTACTGTTTTCAGTGTTTATCCATGTTCTACTCGTTCTACCCATAGCTCTACTTCTTTTCAGTGATTATCCATGTACTACTCGTTCTACCCATAGCTTTACTTCTTTTCAGTGATTATCCATGTTCTACTCGTTCTACCCATATCTCTACTTCTTTTCAGGGATTATCCATGTTCTACTCGTTCTACCCATAGCTCTACTTCTTTTCAGTGATTATCCATGTTCTACTCATTCTACACATATCTCTACTTCTTTTCAGGGATTATCCATGTTCTACTCGTTCTACCCATAGCTCTACTTCTTTTCAGTGATTATCCATGTTCTACTCGTCCTACCCATATCTCTACTTCTTTTCAGTGATTATCCATGTTCTACTCGTTCTACCCATAGCTCTACTTCTTTTCAGTGATTATCCATGTTCTACTCGTTCTACCCATATCTCTACTTCTTTTCAGTGATTATCCATGTTCTACTCGTTCTACCCATAGCTCTACTTCTTTTCAGTGATTATCCATGTTCTACTCGTTCTACCCATATCTCTACTGTTTTCAGTGATTATCCATGTTCTACTCGTTCTACCCATAGCTCTACTTCTTTTCAGTTATTATCCATGTTCTACTCGTTCTACCCATAGTTTGCTACTTTTCAGTTATTATCCATGTTCTACTCGTTCTACCCATATTTCTACTTCTTTTCAGTGATTATCCATGGTCTTCTCGTTCTACCCATATATCTACTTCTTTTCATGGATTATCCATGTTCTACTCGTTCTACCCATAGCTCTACTTCTTATCAGTGATTATCCATGTTCTACTCGTTCTACCCATAGCTCTACTTCTTTTCAGTGATTATCCATGTTCTACTCGTTCTACCCATATCTCTACTTCTTTTCAGTGATTATCCATGTTCTACTCGTTCTACCCATAGCTCTACTTCTTTTCAGTGATTATCCATGTTCTACTCGTTCTACCCATATCTCTACTGTTTTAAGTGATTATCCATGTTCTACTTGTTCTACCCATAGTTCTACTTCTTTTCAGTTATTATCCATGTTCTACTCGTTCTACCCATATCTCTACTTCTTTTCAGTGATTATCCATGTTCTACTCGTTCTACCCATATCTCTACTTCTTTTCAGGGATTATCCATGTTCTGCTCGTTCGACCCATAGCTCTACTTCTTTTCAGGGATTATCCATGTTCTACTCGTTCTACCCATAGTTCAAGTTCTTTTCAGGGATTATCCATGTTCTACTCGTTCTACACATATCTCTACTTCTTTTCAGTGATTATCCATGTTCTACTCGTTCTACCCATATATCTACTTCTTTTCAGGGATTATCCATGTTCTACTCGTTCTACCCATAGCTCTACTTCTTTTCAGTGATTATCCATGTTCTACTCGTCCTACCCATATATCTACTTCTTTTCAGTGATTATCCATGTTCTACTCGTTCTACCCATAGCTCTACTTCTTTTCAGTGATTATCCATGTTCTACTCGTGCTACCCATATCTCTACTTCTTTTCAGTGATTATCCATGTTCTACTCGTTCTACCCATAGCTCTACTTCTTTTCAGTGATTATCCATGTTCTACTCGTTCTACACATAGCTCTACTCCTTTTCAGCGATTATTCATGTTCTACTCGTTCTACCCATAGCTTCACTTCTTTTCAGGGATTATCCATGTTCTACTCATTCGACCCATAGCTCTACTTCTTTTCAGGGATTATCCATGTGCTACTCGTTCGACCCATAGCTCTACTTCTTTTCAGGGATAATCCATGTTCTACTCGTTCTACCCATAGCTCTACTTCTTTTCAGTGATTATCCATGTTCTACTCGTTCAACCCATATCTCTACTTCTTTTCAGTGATTATCCATGTTCTATTCGTTCTACCAATAGCTCTACTTCTTTTCAGTGATTATCCATGTTCTACTCGTTCTACCCATGTCTCTACTGTTTTCAGTGATTATCCATGTTCAACTCGTTCTACCCATAGCTCTACTTCTTTTCAGTGATTATCCATGTTCTACTCGTTCTACCCATAGCTTTACTTCTTTTCAGTGATTATCCATGTTCTACTCGTTCTACCCATATCTCTACTTCTTTTCAGGGATTATCCATGTTCTACTCGTTCTACCCATAGCTCTACTTCTTTTCAGTGATTATCCATGTTCTACTCGTCCTACCCATATCTCTACTTCTTTTCAGTGATTATCCATGTTCTACTCGTTCTACCCATAGCTCTACTTCTTTTCAGTGATTATCCATGTTCTACTTGTTCCACCCATATCTCTACTTCTTTTCAGTGATTATCCATGTTCTACTCGTTCTACCCATAGCTCTACTTCTTTTCAGTGATTATCCATGTTCTACTCGTTCTACCCATATCTCTACTGTTTTCAGTGAATATCCATGTTCTACTCGTTCTACCCATAGCTCTACTTCTTTTCAGTTATTATCCATGTTCTACTCGTTCTACCCATAGTTTGCTTCTTTTCAGTTATTATCCATGTTCTACTCGTTCTACCCATATTTCTACTTCTTTTCAGTGATTATCCATGGTCTTCTCGTTCTACCCATATATCTACTTCTTTTCATGGATTATCCATGTTCTACTCGTTCTACCCATAGCTCTACTTCTTATCAGTGATTATCCATGTTCTTCTCGTTCTACCCATATCTCTACTTCTTTTCAGGGATTATCCATGTTCTACTCGTTCTACCCATAGCTCTACTTCTTTTCAGTGATTATCCATGTTCTACTCGTATTACCCATGTCTCTACTTCTTTTCAGTGATTTTCCATGTTCTACTCGTTCTACCCATAGCTCTACTTCTTATCAGTGATTATCCATGTTCTACTCGTTCTACCCATATCTCTACTTCTTTTCAGTGATTATCCATGTTCTACTCGTTCTACCCATATCTCTACTTCTTTTCAGGGAGTATCCATGTTCTGCTCGTTCGACCCATAGCTCTACTTCTTTTCAGGGATTATCCATGTTCTACTCGTTCTACCCATAGTTCTAGTTCTTTTCAGGGATTATCCATGTTCTACTCGTTCTACCCATATCTCTACTTCTTTTCAGTGATTATCCATGTTCTACTCGTTCTACCCATATATCTACTTCTTTTCAGTGATTATCCATGTTCTACTCGTCCTACCCATATATCTACTTCTTTTCAGTGATTATCCATGTTCTACTCGTTCTACCCATAGCTCTACTTCTTTTCAGTGATTATCCATGTTCTACTCGTTCTACCCACATCTCTACTTCTTTTCAGTGATTATCCATGTTCTACTCGTTCTACCCATAGCTCTACTTCTTTTCAGTGATTATCCATGTTCTACTCGTTCTACACATAGCTCTACTTCTTTTCAGCGATTATTCATGTTCTACTCGTTCTACCCATAGCTTCACTTCTTTTCAGGGATTATCCATGTTCTACTCATTCGACCCATAGCTCTACTTCTTTTCAGGGATTATCCATGTTCTACACGTTCGACCCACAGCTCTATTTCTTTTCAGGGATTATCCATGTGCTACTCGTTCGACCCATAGCTCTACTTCTTTTCAGGGATAATCCATGTTCTACTCGTTCTACCCATAGCTCTACTTCTTTTCAGTGATTATCCATGTTCTACTCGTTCTACCCATATCTCTACTTCTTATCAGTGATTATCCATGTTCTTCTCGTTCTACCCATAGCTCTACTTCTTGTCAGTGATTATCCATGTTCTACTCGTTCAACCCATAGCTCTACTTCTTTTCAGTGATTATTCATGTTCTTCTCGTTCTACCCATAGCTTCACTTCTTTTCAGTGATTATCCATGTTCTACTCGTTCTACCCATAGCTCTATTTCTTTTCAGGGATTATCCATGTTCTACTCGTTCTACCAATATCTCTACTTCTTTTCAGTGATTATCCATGTTCTACTCGTTCTACCCATATATCTACTTCTTTTCAGGGGTTATCCATGTTCTACTCGTTCTACCCATATCTCTACTTCTTTTCAGTGATTATCCATGTTCTACTCGTTCTACCCATAGCTCTACTTCTTTTCAGTGATTATCCATGTTCTACTCGTTCTACCCATATCTCTACTTCTTTTCAGTGATTATCCCTGTTCTATTCGTTCTACCAATAGCTCTACTTCTTTTCAGTGATTATCCATGTTCTACTCGTTCTACCCATGTCTCTACTGTTTTCAGTGATTATCCATGTTCTACTCGTTCTACCCATAGCTCTACTTCTTTTCAGTGATTATCCATGTTCTACTCGTTCTACCCATATCTCTACTTCTTTTCAGTGATTATCCATGTTCTACTCGTTCTACCCATAGCTCTACTTCTTTTCAGTGATTATCCATGTTCTACTCGTCCTACCCATGTCTCTACTTCTTTTCAGTGATTATCCATGTTCTACTCGTTCTACCCATAGCTCTACTTCTTTTCAGTGATTATCCATGTTCTACTCGTTCTACCCATATCTCTACTTGTTTTCAGTGATTATCCATGTTCTACTCGTTCTACCCATAGCTCTACTTCTTTTCAGTGATTATCCATGTTCTACTCGTTCTACCCATATCTCTACTGTTTTCAGTGATTATCCATGTTCTACTCGTCCTACCCATATCTCTACCTCTTTTCAGTGATTATCCATGGTCTTCTCGTTCTACCCATATATCTACTTCTTTTCATGGATTATCCATGTTCTACTCGTTCTACCCATAGCTCTACTTCTTATCAGTGATTATCCATGTTCTACTCGTTCTACCCATAGCTCTACTTCTTTTCAGTGATTATCCATGTTCTACTCGTTCTACCCATATCTCTACTTCTTTTCAGTGATTATCCATGTTCTACTCGTTCTACCCATAGCTCTACTTCTTTTCAGTGATTATCCATGTTCTACTCGTTCTACCCATATCTCTACTGTTTTCAGTGATTATCCATGTTCTACTCGTTCTACCCATAGCTCTACTTCTTTTCAGTTATTATCCATGTTCTACTCGTTCTACCCATATCTCTACTTCTTTTCAGTGATTATCCATGTTCTACTCGTTCTACCCATATCTCTTCTTCTTTTCAGGGATTATCCATGTTCTGCTCGTTCGACCCATAGTTCTACTTCTTTTCAGGGATTATCCATGTTCTACTCGTTCTACCCATAGTTCTAGTTCTTTTCAGGGATTATCCATGTTCTACTCGTTCTACCCATATCTCTACTTCTTTTCAGTGATTATCCATGTTCTACTCGTCCTACCCATATATCTACTTCTTTTCAGAGATTATCCATGTTCTACTCGTTCTACCCATAGCTCTACTTCTTTTCAGTGATTATCCATGTTCTACTCGTCCTACCCATATATCTACTTCTTTTCAGTGATTATCCATGTTCTACTCGTTCTACCCATAGCTCTACTTCTTTTCAGTGATTATCCATGTTCTACTCGTTCTACCCATATCTCTACTTCTTTTCAGTGATTATCCATGTTCTACTCGTTCTACCCATAGCTCTACTTCTTTTCAGTGATTATCCATGTTCTACTCGTTCTACACATAGCTCTACTTCTTTTCAGCGATTATTCATGTTCTACTCGTTCTACCCATAGCTTCACTACTTTTCAGGGATTATCCATGTTCTATTCATTCGACCCATAGCTCTACTTCTTTTCAGGGATTATCCATGTTCTACACGTTCGACCCATAGCTCTACTTCTTTTCAGGGATTATCCATGTGCTACTCGTTCGACCCATAGCTCTACTTCTTTTCAGGGATAATCCATGTTCTACTCGTTCTACCCATAGCTCTACTTCTTTTCAGTGATTATCCATGTTCTACTCGTTCTACCCATATCTCTACTTCTTATCAGTGATTATCCATTTTCTTCTCGTTCTACCCATAGCTCTACTTCTTGACAGTGATTATCCATGTTCTACTCGTTCAACCCATAGCTCTACTTCTTTTCAGTGATTATTCATGTTCTACTCGTTCTACCCATAGCTTCACTTCTTTTCAGTGATTATCCATGTTCTACTCGTTCTACCCATAGCTCTATTTCTTTTCAGGGATTATCCATGTTCTACTCGTTCTACCAATATCTCTACTTCTTTTCAGTGATTATCCATGTTCTACTCGTTCTACCCATATATCTACTTCTTTTCAGGGATTATCCATGTTCTACTCGTTCGACCCATAGCTCTACTTCTTTTCAGTGATTATCCATGTTCTACTCGTTCTACCCATATCTCTACTTCTTTTCAGTGATTATCCATGTTCTACTCGTTCTACCCATAGCTCTACTTCTTTTCAGTGATTATCCATGTTCTACTCGTTCTACCCATATCTCTACTTCTTTTCAGTGATTATCCATGTTCTACTCGTTCTACCCATGTCTCTACTGTTTTCAGTGATTATCCATGTTCTACTCGTTCTACCCATAGCTCTACTTCTTTTCAGTGATTATCCATGTTCTACTCGTTCTACCCATAGCTCTACTTCTTTTCAGTGATTATCCATGTTCTACTCGTTCTACCCATATCTCTACTTCTTTTCAGTGATTATCCATGTTCTACTCGTTCTACCCATAGCTCTACTTCTTTTCAGTGATTATCCATGTTCTACTCGTCCTACCCATGTCTCTACTTCTTTTCAGTGATTATCCATGTTCTACTCGTCCTACCCATAGCTCTACTTCTTTTCAGTAATTATCCATGTTCTACTCGTTCTACCCATATATCTACTGTTTTCAGTGATTATCCATGTTCTACTCGTCCTACCCATATCTCTACTTCTTTTCAGTGATTATCCATGTACTACTCGTCCTACCCATATCTCTACTTCTTTTCAGTGATTATCCATGTACTACTCGTTCTACCTATAGCTCTACTTCTTTTCAGTGATTATCCATGTTCTACTCGTTCAACCCATATCTCTACTTCTTTTCAGTGATTATCCATGTTCTATTCGTTCTACCAATAGCTCTACTTCTTTTCAGTGATTATCCATGTTCTACTCGTTCTACCCATGTCTCTACTGTTTTCAGTGATTATCCATGTTCTACTCGTTCTACCCATATATCTACTTCTTTTCAGGGATTATCCATGTTCTACTCGTTCTACCCATAGCTCTACTTCTTTTCAGTGATTATCCATGTTCTACTCGTCCTACCCATATCTCTACTTCTTTTCAGTGATTATCCATGTTCTACTCGTTCTACCCATAGCTCTACTTCTTTTCAGTGATTATCCATGTTCTACTCGTTCTACCCATATCTCTACTGTTTTCAGTGATTATCCATGTTCTACTCGTTCTACCCATAGCTCTACTTCTTTTCAGTTATTATCCATGTTCTACTCGTTCTACCCATAGTTTGCTTCTTTTCAGTTATTATCCATGTTCTACTCGTTCTACCCATATTTCTACTTCTTTTCAGTGATTATCCATGGTCTTCTCGTTCTACCCATATATCTACTTCTTTTCATGGATTATCCATGTTCTACTCGTTCTACCCATAGCTCTACTTCTTATCAGTGATTATCCATGTTCTACTCGTTCTACCCAAAGCTCTACTTCTTTTCAGTGATTATCCATATTCTACTCGTTCTACCCATAGCTCTACTTCTTTTCAGTGATTATCCATGTTCTACTCGTTCTACCCATATTTCTACTTCTTTTCAGGGATTATCCATGTTCTACTCGTTCGACCCATAGCTCTACTTCTTTTCAGGGATTATCCATGTTCTAATCGTCCTACCCATAGCTCTACTTCTTTTCAGTGATTATCCATGTTCTTCTCGTTCTACCCATAGCTCTACTTCTTTTCAGTGATTATCCATGTTCTACTCGTTCTACCCATAGCTTCACTTCTTTTCAGTGATTATCCATGTTCTACTCGTTCTACCTATATCTCTACTTCTTTTCAGTGATTATCCATGTTCTTCTCGTTCTACCCATATCTCTACTTCTTTTCAGGGATTATCCATGTTCTACTCGTTCTACCCATATATCTACTTCTTTTCAGTGATTTTCCATGTTCTACTCGTTCTATCCATAGCTCTACTTCTTTTCAGTGATTATCCATGTTCTACTCGTTCTACCCATATCTCTACTTCTTCTCAGTGATTATCCATGTTCTACTCGTTCTACCCATAACTCTACTTCTTTTCAGGGATTATCCATATTCTACTCGTTCTACCCATATCTCTACTTCTTTTCAGTGATTATCCATGTTCTACTCGTTCTACCCATATATGTACTTCTTTTCAGGGATTATCCATGTTCTACTCGTTCGACCCATAGCTCTACTTCTTTTCAGGGATTATCCATGTTCTACTCGTTCTACCCATAGTTCTAGTTCTTTTCAGGGATTATCCATGTTCTACTCGTTCTACCCATATCTCTACTTCTTTTCAGTGATTATCCATGTTCTACTCGTTCTACCCATATATCTACTTCTTTTCAGGGATTATCCATGTTCTACTCGTTCTATCCATAGCTCTACTTCTTTTTAGTGATTATCCATGTTCTACTCGTTCTACCCATATCTCTACTTCTCCAGCTTACCGTCTTCTTCTATGCCATCTACTAGCGTGTCCTAGCTATAATACATTCCATGTTCTTTATGCACATCTATATTAGAAGCTCGTGCACAATTGTGGGAAGCTATCTATGCAAAGATGTCATGGGCACCAACCGACTCTACGTTGCTTTTTAATCTGGACCAGGAACAAATGTAGTTTATTCATTAGTTATGTAATTTAGAAAGAACTTTAGTTGTTATAGTTTAGAGAGGCTGGTATAGTATAGGTCGAAATGTTATCTACGCAATCCCACAGTTTAGAGAGGCTGGCATAGTATAGGTCGAAATGTTATCTACGCAATCCCACAGTTTAGAGAGGATGTGAGATTGTGTGGATAACATTTCGACCCATACCATTTACTCTCGCCATCAAACTAAGCTCCATGAACGTTGTGGATACGAACGTGTCATGTGGCTAGATCTCCGTGCAGTTCGTGAACACAACGTTGTGGATACGAACGTGTCATGTGGCTAGATCTCCAGTGCCGTTCGTGAACACAACGTTGTGGATACGAACGTGTCATGTGGCTAGATCTCCAGTGCAGTTCGTGAACACAACGTTGTGGATACGAACGTGTCATGTGGCTAGATCTCCAGTGCAGTTCGTGAACACAACGTTGTGGATACGAACGTGTCATGTGGCTAGATCTCCAGTGCAGTTCGTGAACACAACGTTGTGGATACGAACGTGTCATGTGGCTAGATCTCCAGTGCAGTTCATGAACACAACGTTGTGGATACGAACATGTCATGTTGCCAGATCTCCAGTGCAGTTCGTGAACACAACGTTGTAGATACGAACGTGTCATGTGGCTAAATCTCCAGTGCAGTTCGTGAACACAACGTTGTGGATACGAACGTGTCATGTGGCTAAATCTCCAGTGCAGTTCATGAACACAACGTTGTAGATACGAACGTGTCATGTGGCTAAATCTCCAGTGCAGTTCGTGAACACAACGTTGTGGATACGAACGTGTCATGTGGCTAGATCTCCAGTGCAGTTCGTGAACACAACGTTGACTGACTTCAAAATCTTCTGTGTCCTTCCTACCTACTTTTTCTAATGTTACCTTAACGCTATACATAGACGTACATTTTTTAATAAATAATGATGTAGCAATGTACGTATCTGCTAAATGTTCATGTAACTGTTTTTTGGCTGTTGCTTTGACAATAGAATTGGCAGATTTCCTCGTCGCAAATCAGAGTACCAGGCTAGGTCTCGTGACCAAGTACCAGGCTAGGTCTCGTGACCGAGTACCAGGCTAGGTCTCGTGACTTAGTTATATTAGGTCCACGTCATCGGATACTGTGCATACTTCATTCCAATTGTGTTCAGCTTTAACTAATGCAGCTACATGTGAGGAATATAAAATATTAACATTTTAAAACGTGTGAATTGTTCCATTTATTTTTTCGCAATTCGTCAATATTTATGTATCAAAAACCATCGTTGCTTTCCGAAGAACTGTAGAAGAAGATGCCTCAGCCATCAGCCTCTATTTCGGTATTTCCTTAGATATGTCAGAAATTATGTGAAGACGTGTTTGTCACAACCGACAAGTGCAAACTAGCACATAACAAGACATATTAAATGATGCTGAATATTTAGGTTTAGTGGCACATAAAATGGCGTATGGTGACTTACGACGAGGTTTCCCTATTCAATTGTCAAAGGTCCAAACAATATTGGTTATAATTCACGAAATCAACTTTCTCGAGAATTATGTATTTTGTGTCGGAGGGGATACAATGTATGTAATGGTTTTATACCCATGATGCCGTGCGCAGAATCCCAATGACCTGAACCCGGAACAGAAGAATCCAGTCTGTTAAACCACCAACGGCCACGGCCAATGGGGTTTTCCCCACAGCATGATAAATCGATATCGATTTCCTACGCTCGGCTCGAGCCGCTTGCGGTATTAACACTATCTTCATTAATATAATATATGCTCGGCTAGTGTCATGGCTGCAGTGTTCTCTACGACTTGCATCTCCCGTCGCCTTCACCACCAACAGCAGGACGGCAGGTAGAGTCGTATGAAATTACCCCGTTCTGTGGTACCCAGAGAAGAACCCGGTTGAGAAGAGAAGGACGCCACCATGGATTCGGGAAGGCCAGTCATGACTATACCGTAAGTTGGACCGACGCTGATTCTGTCTCGCTGTATCGACACGAACTGAGCGTGCAAGGCGCAGTACGTAATGACATGCCGCGTCGTGGGAGTGAATCCGATGGGCCGGGTCAGACTAGGAGCCGAAGGCTTGCAGTACTAATGAGTGTCGCGCGTTCTGCACGGATACTCACAAACAACATCAATGTCTAGCCTAAATGTGCATGGTTACGCTGTCCACACGAAAGCCACAGGCATTGTAAGATTATGTCGCCCAAGCAAAACTGTTTGGGCCGGGTAACCCTTCCCTTGTATTATCAGTGGTTCCCGCCTACGTCAACCCCTTGTTGTAGCTCGGTAAACACTTATTTTTGAAATGACTAGTCGATGTACTGCATAAATTATTAAATTAATCTCAGCATGGATTCCTAAAAGCGAGGTCATGCTTAACAAATATGTTATGTTTTTGGAAGAAATTACTAAGTGGATAGACGAGTGATCACCAGTAGATATTATCTACTTAGATTTTCAGAAAGCCTTTGACAAAGTGCCACATCAAAGATTACTACTTAAATTAAAAGCTTATGGTATCGTTGATGGCATGATCGACTGGATAGAACAATGGCTGACTGACAGAAGACAGCGTGTTATAGTAAATGGGGAGGTTTCAAACTGGAAATAAGTTTTGAGTTGCGTACCACAAGGATCAGTATTAGGACCTTTATTATTCTTAGTATATATCAATGACTTGGAGACAATATAACGCGCAACGTACTGAAATTTGCGGATTAAACAAAATTGTTTACAAAGGTTAACACTGATGGTGATAAATAACATTTACAAAACGATCTAGACAAATTAGTTAAATGATCTGAAAAATGACAGATGTTATTAAGTTTTGGGAAATGTAAACGTCAGGACATGGGAACGTGGATGTAAACTATAAAATGGGAGATACTGTTCTGGGTACTACTGAAAAAGAAAAGGACTTAGGAGTTACAATAAGCGCGGATATGAAAGTTTCATAACAGTGTGGTATTGCAGTTTCAAAGGGTAATCAAATTCTTGGGTTGATTAGGAGAAATATGACATCCAAGGAGAAAAAGCTAATTATACCTCTGTATAAAGCAATAATTAGGCCTCATTTAGAATACTGTATACAAGCTTGGAGACCATATGAGAAGCGCTTAAAACAATGTGGTTTAACAACCCTAGAGACAAGGAGGTTAAGAGGAAATTATATTGAAGTTTCTAAGATATTGAATGGGTAATATATTGAATGGAAAATATTTTAAGGACCAGTGTAGATTGAATATAAGGAAGTACTCGTTCTCACAGAGGACAATAAATGAATGGAACAAATCGTCTAAGGATTGTGTAACTGCTAGCAACGTGAATATATTTAAAAACAAGGTTGACGCATATCTCAGGAGGGCGGGTTACACGTAGATGAACATTGTTGGACTCTCGATAAGCCAAAGGCTTCCTTGTCCACTTAACACCTGGACCTTTGGCTTGGATGACACATCTTTTTCACTCTTGTTAAATCATACGCATCCGTGGGTGATATAAAGGGATTAAGTTGTACGTTTTGCAACAATATACGAGTTGTGGTCTGATGCAAGTTTTCAAAGTGTAATTTATATGAGGTGTTATGTTAATAAACAAAATTAGTTGTTAGATCTCCACCTATTGGTACACGGCCGAACCTAAGTTGTTAGTGTGATGTCCAGTTGTTAGCAACAGATTCATTGGTTAATAACTCGGACAAAGCTAAATGTCGTGTTTCGTGGATCGAAGTCGTTTTGTTTGTTAAGTGTGTAGAGCGTGTGTATGGTGATGTTAAATGTCATAGAATATTCGATTTCCCCAATAATATTTTTACCAATAGTCATTTGTTTGCATTTGTTAGGATAACATTTTAATAACCACTTATCACTCCATTGCGTTAAGGTATTTAAGTCGTTTTGTAAGATGCCCTGGCCATTTGTATCCGTGATAATTCTAAATATCTTGATGTCGTCTGCAAATAAAAATGCATCAGACTTAGTTAGTTCTGGTAGGTCATTTATATATAACACAAATAGTAATGGTCTTAAAACCGAACCCTGAGGTATCCCAGAAGTTACATAGTGCCATTTTGATTCTTTTCCATTTACAACCGCCTTTAGTTTTCTATCTGTGAGAAATGTTTCAATCAAATTTACTATTTCCTTCCTAATGTTGAAGCTATCCAATTTATTTTGTTTAGCCTCTTATATGGTACAATGGCAAAAGCTTTTTGGAAATCCATATAAATGACATGTGTATAATTTCCATTATCGAGTCCCAAGGTCCAATTATCTAAAACTTTGTTTAATTGGAGGACTGTTGAACGCCCTGATTTAAAAACAATATTGTTTTGGGCAAAATATACCATTTTCCTTCAAATATTCAATATTATGTTTTCTAATTATCCTTTCCATGCATTTACATAGAATACTTGTAATGTTTACTGGACGATCGTTGCTTGCTAATGCCTTATTTCCTGTTTTATAAATTGTTGAGATTTATTACAGTATTACATGTGTC